>JBBCBC010000015.1:29892492-30137264 GCA_037126765.1 Stenogyne calaminthoides | reverse complement strand
TTTTTTTTAATTAACATTTTAGATTCGTTGAATTGGGTTGCAGGAGTTGCCTTAAAAAAATATTACTTCGTGGTTATTTAATAAATATATATGTAGAATAATAATTTTATTCTAATATTAGTTTTACCCAAAAAAATAAAGCTTTATAATGGAGTCATTTTTAAGCTTGGGTTGAGCAAGCCGGTTCATAGGTTGAAAGGCTTAGGCCGGTAACCGGTTAAAATACACCTAAATAACCCGGTTCGGGTTGGGCAGGGTTGAGCTTAGGTCAAAACCGGTCAAACCGGATTCAACCCGAAAAATACTTAGGTTTTTTTTTTTTTTTAAATTAAATTATTAATTTATATTAAATATTTAAATTTTAAATCTATATTCCTCTACCTTCTCCGAAACTACTTTTAGTGTGGGATAAATGTATGAGGTGGAACCAATTTATAAAATATGATATGAAAAGTTATAAAAATATATATTTAAATTTTTTGTAGGTGTATCTTATTTTTGTTTTTTTAAGCTAGCATGAAAACAGTTGAGCTTGGCCAAGTTGTCAGATCGGCCGGTTGAGCCGTGGCCAGGTGGTACAGCAGGAATTTGGTCGGCGGAGTTATGGCTGTTGGTTTTCATAATAGAGTCAAAATTAACCTACCTCAAGTTCTGATTTCGATTTTTGATGATAAATTGACAAATTCATGAAGTTGCTTTTTAATTGGAAAAAATTTTGCAGATGGCTATAGGAAAAGAGGAAAAGTGACTGGGCATTGGCTGTAAAATGAACGCTGTAGGTGGCGGCGATGGCGGAAGAATAGATGACGGGCGATTCTTTGGAGAAACACCGGACAGAAGAGGGGGTAATGGTATTTATGACTCTTTCCTTAAAAAAATAAAATTTAAAAAGGGTGTATTGCTAATGATGGGGGTGTCCAATAACCGGACCTTTACTATAAACATCCCATATTTTGATCAAAATTGGTCTTGACCTTCGGCCCACTTTATATATATAGCCCAGAATATTGGTCCATTTATTTGGTACCTTATATATTCGGTATAAAAAAAATTGCCTTAAAATAAAAGAAAATTTAAAGTCATCTGAGGTTTTAATTTTCTAATATAGATTTAACCATGTTGGGACGCAATTAGAAACCAATAAGAATTTACTCCGATAAAACCGTTTATTAATTTTTTTATGACTTGGCTCAAAAATACTTGTTTGATCTTATTTAATAAAGGTTGTTAACATAAATAAATAAATTCAAGATTAATGGTATTTGGTTCATTAATTAATAAATAAATTTATTAGTAAGCTCGTGAGCTATCATATGAATGACTAAAGCAATTTAATTTTTTTTAATTTATAATTTTATACCGAATATATAAGGTTTTTTATTGATGTGTAGAAATATTTACCTCAAAAAAAGTAATTTTTTAACATTTGTGTTTCTTTTTTATTTAAAGCATTTTTTTTTCATTTTCTTTTGTTTCGGAGTTGATTTACTCTCTATTTACCTCCTGCAAAAAATTATTTGAACCAACTCCTTTACATAAAAATTACTCTGACCCTCTAACTTAGTTCTTCCAACAATCATGTAGACAAAGTTTAAGGCAACTTTCAACCAAAGTTCGTCGGGGAAGAGGCAATGATGTTAACTTTTAAAAGTGCTTTGCAAACTCAACCTACAAGTTACTACATAAAAGCACCTCTCAAAGTAAAAAGTTGGAGGAGAAGTTTTAAAACAAGTGTTTCTGCCCCTTTTGCAAGTTTATGTTTTTTTTATACCTTCCAAGTATACAAAAGGTAAAAAAAATTAAAAAGACTACAAGAAACAGGATTAAATGTGAAATTTCTTCATCATTTTCTCTTAAATACATTGTCAAAAAGGCCTTTGACTTGCAGATACACTTGTTGCAGCATTAAATTGAGCGTCTCTAATAGCAATACATTTCATCTCATGCATTTAAACGTTTCTAAAAAACTGCCTACTCTGATAGGACATTCCTTCAAAAATTATGGAGCTGTGGAAGAATATAAATCAGAGATGTTGATAATGATCCACATGAGGTGATGAACCGAAGTTAAAAAGACAACACTCGTCTCCCACTCCGCCTCTGTTGCTCGATGAATGATTCCACTCTTTGAAATGGAATCACCCTGTCCCCCTGTACTATATAGATATAGCCTGACGACATGGAGGTTGATTCTCTGAAAGGATACAAATTATCTTTTCCAATCCTTGTTTACATAAATGTAATTTACTCATTACTCTAATACTGTTTAGTAAAAACAACTATCAACTATTTAAAAAATACACTTGGTGCACCATGTAACTGGTGCAACGGAAGTATTTGCCAAAAAAGGTAATGATTAAATTAGCTTTAATAACCAGGGGCTTAGCCCACCTCAAATACCTGGACTCACTGAATTGGGAAACCCAGGGTTCGATTCCTTTTGGGAGCTAATTACATGAGTGTTATAAGGTGGTTTGGTGAATTTGTGGAGTTTGGGTGTTTGGTGCATTCAATTACTAACAACCAACTTTGTCGATAAAAAAAAAAAAAAAATTAGCTTTAATAATAAATATAAAGAAACGACTTCTATCTCTCCACATGCTGAAGCTCAACAAGAAGAGTTTCGAGCAGTCTTGGGACAAATGGAGAGTGCAGAACATGTGGGTTTTTACAAAAGGATATCTTTAGGCCTTATTATATGCCAATATGGCTATAACATGCAGTTATATTTCATCATCTTGAATTGGCCAAATAAAATGGTTTCCAAAAAACAAATCATAAATGGAACCGTTGTCTAGAATTAGCTACTTTGTATTGTCTGTAATATATACTCAAGAGCTAATACTCAACTTGGAGAATAATTATTCTTTTGGGACCGTAACTAATAGGTGGGGACCGTGGGGTAACAAAATGAAGGGCAATGCGTTTTCAGTTTGTCAAATGTAAGGCCATTAGTTTTTCCGCAGATTGAGGCCATTATTCCCAAACTAATGGCCTAAATGTGCATAAATTAAACTTTTTACCGCCTATATGTGCGAAATTAAAATTTATGGGCCTAAATGCATGAAAAAAGAGCAAGTCTCTTGTTCACTGTGTATGGTGCAACTGCTCAGCTAATAATACATTTTTAGTGAAAACAACTATCAAGTACTCAACTAATCTTTGATTCGTTGAAACAATCGATACGGATTTAAAAATGCACTGAGTTACCCATCGGCGCAGTGCAAACAAGACTTTGTCGCTAAAAAAAAAGAACGACCTACATTTGCCAAACTGAAACGTATTGTCCTTCAATTGCTACCCCCCTATAGTTATGGTCCATAAAGAAGATTATTCCCCAACTTGGAGGTTGAAAGAAACACTTACCTGTTTACATCAGGCAGGTTTGAGAATATAGGAGAAAAAACTTCTCAAACCAAATAAAAAGCAAGGTTTCAATTAGGGGTGGCTCCCTCTTTTTATGTTTGGATACGTTGTTTCCAATTTCAAATTGAGTTGGCCCTCCGTTTCAGGTGAAGGATATGTAGCAGAGCTGCTCTTCTTTAGGAGAGCTGTGGTAAATCCAGCAGCCCAGACCTGAAACAATTGAAGGATCATTAAACCAATGCTTTTTGCACAATCAATCATCAATAGGTTTCTTTTTTGTATTAGATCAATAATAACTATACCGCATGTCGAATCAAACTGATATATCAACTAAAAACCCGGCATATATGTAAGGTGTAAAGATATTTGGTTAGAGGATCATGCTCCAGAACTTTTAGACTTTGAATGTTTAAAAACACTAGACTAGAATCACCACTTTGAGCAGGAACATATACAATAATCAAGCCATGTGTAAAAAGGGAAACATATACAATAAAATTGACATTAATTTGTTTAAATGCATGTAGGAACCATCAATTATACTAGATAAGATAGTAATTAGTACTATTGTTAAGTAAACAAGAGAAATGGTAGAAACCTTAGGATCTATAACGGGGTCTCCTCCTGAGTCTACTATGCATCCTTTGATGTTATCCAACAAATCCTGCCTATCTTTCAAATGTTCAAGAATGGCACCATACCCAGAATATATCATCTGAATCAGCAAAGGAGAAGACAAAATTGAGATTGAATTAGAGGCGAATGAAACGAATTAACCTACGTTAGCCAACCAGTATTACTAAAGGTATGGAAGATCCAAGCAGCGATTGCGGTGGGATAACCAGGACGTGAGCTCATTTGTCAAACGCTCAATCCTTTCCTCCATCTTTTCCCCAAATCGAGAGACAGCACATCGGCGACTGAAGATGTAAAAGCAACAGATGCGAATTCTGGCGTTGTACCACTGGGCGTTTTATTTACGTGCTTCTGTTTTCCCCAACCATCCCAACAACACTACCGCGACTCAGGCCCTTCATCCACAAAAACGCTGCTTCGGTTTTCTTTTTATCTGAGATTAAATTCCACCGCCCGAATTCGAATGACTGGTCAAACAGAAGCCGATCGATGGAGAAAGGGCGGAGAATTTGGAAGGATTCTGAGAAGCGACTGAGAATCGGTATGCGGATCGGACATTGGCTTGTACGGCACTGGACATTGAAATTGCGACGAGCTTTTGAGAAACAATAAATGGGGAGGATGCCGATAATGGAAAATGCTGGACGACGACATCGATGATTTTACAGGTGCAAAATTGCGGACGAACAAGAATATTGCAGTGGCATATTGTCTACACTAGAAAATTGGGGACGAATCAGGCTGCCGGCCCGCCGCTAAACAATTGGTCGGTTATTAACACCCCCAACTTTAGGAAATACACCCCCATAAATATTTTTTGTGATATTATTATAAAGTAAAGATTAATATGAAATTGGTTCTTTGTCTTGTGGTCAATTATTAGCATGAAAATAAATATTATAGTTGTTATAGTATTGGTAAGAGATGATAGTATGAGTAAGATTATCAGAATCAGTTTACATGGAACCTTTTCTATTATAAGCTTCCCATTTGGTAGGGGATTATGAAATTAAGATAGTATAAATATGGCATGTATAATATAATATGAGATGGTAGTATTACGTCGTTTAAGACAATGTAATATGGGTTGTAATAAAAAATTAGTGATCCATTTGGTAGGGTGTGAAGAAAAGTATCTTTGTAACTTGGTAAGTGTAATAAATTAATATAAAATAGGAAATTTGAGGAAAAAATGCTAATTTACCTATGTGAGAATTATTATATAAAAGAAATCTATCATTTTCGCTCATAATTTCGGCCGATATATTTTGCCGATAGGTTTAGGGTTTAAAATTCATGGCTATTTCGGGCATCAAAATTGGGCGATTCTTGACTGTTTTTTGTGATTTTTTCCCATCAAGGCGCCGATGCATGTATTTTAATCTCCCTCTCCCTTGGACACAGCGAAACGCAAATGACAAGCCATTCGGGAAAGAACACATGTGATTCTGTATTTATCGCTCAGTATTTTGTGTAATGGTCATGCTGGTGCGTATTAATTGGTCTATGAGTCAAGTTGTATTAAGGGTTCTATGTATTTTGTGTAATGGTGATGTTTTGTTAGATTTGTGTAGTTGTATAATGGTGATATTTTTGTTTGTATGGAGATGTGGGTTGTATGTATTTTTGTAACGGGTTATTGTTTTTTGTGTACTTTTCGGCCTTACAATGATGGGTCTTTTGATAATCGGAGTTGGTGTATTGCTCAATAATTCATATTTTTGGATGCTCAAATTGATTACAATTAAGTTGAATTTGTTGAATGAGTTGAATGAATTGATTACCTTGGAAGACTTTCACGTGTGGGACTTATTTGAGGCTATAAGACTTGAAACGAGTTGATTCTTATAATAATTTATGGGATTGTAGTTGTTGTTGTTTTAAAATTCAAAGCCAAATTATATGTTGTCCTTCAAATTTTATAACATGTTCAATAAATATGTGTTTATCATTTCTCTCAGGTGTGTGTTTGCATTAATACCTCTTGGTATTACAAGATAATGGATAGTATTAATAACACGGTTCAACTACTAGAGTGAAAAAGCGAAAAGGACTTCAACAAAGATCCGTAGAAATGGAAACAAAAGAGGAAAAATATTCTTATGGGGTTGCTCAAGGAACTACTTGCATCGTGAGGAGAATTGGAAGTGGCGAATGGCTTTTAGGCACGGTACCCATGAATTGAGGAGAAAAATGAAAGGTTTGCGTGGAACGGATCTCCTTCCTTCACATTAACTCCAAAGATCACATCATGGAAACGTCACCGTGGAGCCATTCAACTAGCTCACAGGAGATGCGGAGGAGGGTTTAAATTAAAAACAAAGATCTTGACGTCTCGGGATATCGTAGGGAAAAGTTGTTAAGGCGTAATCTTCTATCTAAACACACTCGTTATAATTTACTATGTTTTACATTTTTATAGTAATTTCTCTTCTTTCGAGAAAAAGTCGACAATCCAGTATGAGGTACAAACTTTGGCGCTTTCCTTTGATTGGTTAGAGGTTTTGGTAATGATGGAAGCAGCGGGGTAGTTCGCCTTTATACCATAGATGCGTTAATATAATTTTTTGAGGACGCGATCCGAGAGGTCACCGCAAAGCGTTAAGATAAAGGAAAAATACATTGGATGAAGATGGAGGCTGCGATATGGATGTTGAAAAGCGATCCAATGCCGGCTGGTGCCCTCTAAACGACAATACGCCCAACATCCAAGAACAAGGGTCTCAGGTCACCACCACCGAACAACCGAGAACTCCTTGATGGATTGGATGTTTTGTTCCAAGACCTCGACATCAGATAGCAAATATTGTCCAAGCCATAGTAGTTGGCCCGTTCTAATACGGGCCCAGCGAACCCAGAAGCGTACAATAAATATTTAAATATTTAGCTACAGGTCCATTTCGATCCTAGGTCTTGATGATCGTCTTGATCTTTTGCGGAGAACATCTTGAAGAACAACCGGCGTTGGGAATTGTTTAGTTGGACTACGAGCATGCTCGGCCACCCCACGCCATATCGTCGTTTGTAGAGGGGACTTCTAATTAATGTACCTATTATATGTGTGTGACATGGGTAACCCCATCTATTTAGTATCTGTTTGGGTATTATCTATTGATGATTGTTGTCTTGTGTGTATATTTTTTATTTTATGTTGTATTTTGTGTTGGACCAAAGAACCTTATTTTTGATTGTGTGATTTTTCAGAATCGGCGATATATCTTCATTTCACACTAGTCTATTTTTTAATTATTATACACAAAATGACATGTTTTAGATTCCTTATTATTGATAGTTACTTTTGTGAACTAGTTCTTGATTTTTAGTTAGTATTTCAATGGTTATTATTGTGTTTAATATGTCCAAGTGATTTTTAAAACGAGAATTATCAACTATAAATCGTTATACGGGCTTTATATGGGCCGCATAAACACCTATTAATAAACCAACATTTTAGCCCACCATATATACAAGATGATATATTGATGCCATCAAAATGTCATATAGTTATCTTTTTGTGCACAAAAAGATTCCATTTTACTCCAAAACACTAACACCCGGTCAAAACCACGCGAATCAAAAACAACAAATTGAGTTATCAACATCATGTAAGGAATCAAATCTTTTATTATATGACAAATGAATATTGATTTGACCACTTTTACTTATTCTTATTTTATTATTAAATATTGTATATATTCCCCAACATGTTAGCTATAAAAATCGGATTTTTAAGTTTTGTGCCATTATCATTTTTTACTCTTTCATCTATTGTTCTTCCTCATTTCTCAGATAATGGCTAACCCAAAAGAAGTTCACGGGATCGACGATTTGTATCGTAAACCATGGTCCGTCAACTAACAATATTTTTAGTTGAATATCTAGGGGTTGATGGGAGAGAAAGTTACTTGGTTAAATTGGAACCCGATTCAATTTCAGTAACCTACATTCAAATTGTGAATGCCACTTGTAGCCTCAATGATTTATTCAACATGCATATCCCAATCGAAAGGGTCATCATCCAGTGCATTATTTGCGAAAGGTTAACGTTTGTTTAAACGTATAATAAATTACCCGTATGTTCGTTGGGATCTTTGTGAATAATATTACGATCAAGAACACCGCTACTGGGAAGTGTTTATTATTAGAAAGTAAGTCTTAGATATTATCAATATATATATATATATATGTTTTTTATTTTAAGTGATATTATTATATGATTTTTTTACTACAAACTAATTATCTCTTTATTTGGGGGTATAAAGGATCATTGAGGATGAAGGCTTACATGTATCGAGGTGATCCGTCATATGATGAATTCAATTTGCTATTTGGACCTTTACTTGAGTTCTCGTGGCGTACAATATAACAATCGACCAAATAGAGTTGTTGCATAAATTTATCGTTGAACTGTACTCAATCCCACGTCGCGTCCCACGCTATAACTTGAATCCTACTTACGCTAATGTGAACTTTGGAATCTGATGCGATAGCTCCATTGATTAAATTGAATTGGTACCTCAAGCTCTTTGCTAGATTGTGACAATATGGGATTATTTCAATTTTTATGTTTAATTAATATGTCTTTATAATATTTTCGCATGCCAATCCATGTCCTGATTTAAGTCTTATGTTTTTCAAGGGTAATATTTTTGTAATGTCTTATATATTTCATATTAGTAATATTTTGTAATGGAGTCTTATGTTTCAATTTTATAAAAATATTTAATATGTAAGTGCTTTGGGTTCAACATGTTTTTATCTCTTCGTTATTGAATTATTATTATTATTATTATTATTATTATTATTATTATTATTATTATTATTATTATTATAGGCCCAATTGACTTGATAATAGTGGCGTAAAAAAAAATTTAGATTTTGTGGCGAAAGGATTCGAAATAATCTAATTTAATTTAATTTGCGAAGTTATTTAATTAAATCCACCAAATTATAATTAGATATTGTAGATAATATTATAATTATTAGTGACACCTGATTCAGTAATTTCACATCCAAAATCAATACACAACAACCCTGGCATAAAATTTATTCACCTAACCTTGCCACAGTTTTCTCAAAAATGTAATTAACCCAAATACCACCCCCACCATTTCACCTTACGTTAACACCATTTCTTACGGCCACTTCACCCATAGCGCCACCATCACGCACCAACATCGAGAGGGCTCCACTACCATTTCGCACCACCATCAAGAGACCAAGTCAGCCAACACCGGCTTGATGCCTCCCATTCTACGACCGTCACACGCCCGCCCTGACGCGTCAAAACCGCCCCACCAACGACTTTTTATGAACCAATGGTCTAAGTATTTCGCCATCTTTCTCCCCGTAGAAGATCGAATCTTGATGGGGAATTTTAAGAGGCATTCTAGAGTTGAGGAATATGGCGTCGATATTAAACTTAAGGAAAAAAATGATGAATAAATCGATATTTTGAAGTTCTATTTATGAGGGTATATTAATACCCAAAGGATTATAATTATCACGACCCTACAATATAACCGATCTAACGCACCCTACGCACGACTATCGAGTAAATGAATCCTCTTACACGCAGCATGACTAACATTTATGCTCGCATATTTCAAGCTCGATTTTAGCTTTTTTTGACCCGCGATAGTGTTATCTCACAACAACACATACGACATGTGTGAATACCGCAGTTAGACATTGGAAAATGTGATGAGTAGACTCAAAATAGAATATGAGATTATTAAAGGTTGGTTTGACCAACCAACTTAGAAAACCACACATATATCGAAATATATTTGTAGAAATCAAGCTCAATACATATATGGTCAATATGTGTGTGTGTGTGTATATATATATATATATATATATATTTACTGTAGATATAAGTAGTAATTAATCCAAAGAATCGGATAATGAAAACGCATCTTGATCTCGCGAGGGATAACATTTCGATTCATTATTTAAAAACATATTTGGTATCAACAAATATCTGCCCCAACACGACCATCAAATTACATAAATTCATACGGGTTTATATAACACGGTATGTAAAAATAAATTAATAAAACACATGCTTAAACTAACAAACAAGGAAAATTTCAATGTCTCAGATTCATGAAAACTTAAAAAAAATAGAACTTCAGGTCTTGATAAAATTTTGGAATTCGACTCATGGCGTTTCTCCGACGATACATGGCCACGGACGGTTAGTCCCTCCATTGATTAAATTCAGGACGACTCAACCAGTTTAAATCATTTCTATGTCAGTCTCATCATCATCATGCATCGTTCTCATCGTCATCATCTTCATCGAGCTATTGCTCAATGGTATCAACGGTCATATGTCGTCGGATGAAGTTGTAAAAACGAAAACAGCCATTATAATTGAATTTGTGTTTGATAGGGTAAAACGCTGGGCTCCCAAGACCGTTGTTTTTAAGACACCAAATGCACTCTATGGCGTTACGGGCTCTAGTGTGTCTCATGTTGAAATGTTCGTGGTGATTGGTTGGTCGGTATTTGGGCCCCACTCTTTTAAATGGTATCTACATTCACGATAGGGGGCGTGGGGTGCTCTGCGTTGGCGATATCCATTGTCACAGATAGTATTGCCACACACATGAAAATAAATTACAAAAACAACAAACCAATTCCTTTCAAACCAACCGATTAATAATCAAATATATAATAAATTCTTGATTGGATAATGAATAAATAATGTTAAATACACTTTGGGACCTTAAACCGTGGTGACCGGGTGACCTTGTCTCGAAAAAACCACAAGATCGTGGTTGACCGCTTCGGCCCGGAGTTAAAGTGAACAAAATTACATCTCAATATCCACAAAACCCCCAATCGTTGGTGAATATATGACCCCTTTCGAAGTTCTATATTTGCCCTTTTTCACTGGTGCCACCATAGTCAATATGTGGGTTCCGAATCTTGAAACACTCTAGCGGTTTCTATGAAATATAAACAATTATTCAAATCAATGTAACATAAAAGAAGCGAGAACATGAGTTGTGAGATGATTACCTTAAAACCATTTTCACCGTGGATAAGATAAAATCGAATAGAATAGGGCTTAACCAAGAATAGGTCAGGTAGTTTTAAATGACTTTTAGAACTAAATTCATGTAAAATGACACTATATAAGTGTTGGGATTATCTTGAAAAGGCGCTTTTTTCTTTTGTATAATCAAAATCAATTCGACTTATTTATTTAAAATAAATTGTTTATCAGCGATGCTTTTAAATATCGTTGGATATTAACGTATATTTCTTGCGATAACTGCTCAATAAATAGTACGCGGTTACATTGTAGTTAATTTAGTGATGCGGATCACGAAGATTAAATTAACAATCCTTGTAACTAAAAAGTACACCATTCGCGACTTTAGATGAAATGAACAATCCGTTGCGAAGGTGAAGTGTAAAGGCTCATATTGGCTTGTCTTGACCAAGACATTACACTAGTGCATGATGATGCATTGAATAGGACCTAGGGAGGACAAATTCGCACTGAACAGCAAGGAAGAATTAGACCTCGAATGTTTGGTTATTTTTAATCTTCGTTTTTAAATAGGATCCGCGATGTGGTTGGTAACTATTGCTTTTGACTTATCATGGGTAATCAATCAGAGATTCAATACTTTTTATCTTGGGCAATATTATTGGTCACATGTGATTGCTAAGATTTAATAATGGAGAATACAATTAGTAGCACGGACTTGTTAGATTTCTTGCCTCTATGAGTTCATAAGTTTTATCATACCAAATCTTGCAAAGTGGAACTAGTTTTAGGTATGAAAGTAATAATGTTGAACAGATTAGATTGACCAAGGACAAAAAGATATTAATTAACTAAAAGCTATTTGAATTGGCTTGAACAATTATGGGTTAAGATGGATAACGATATTAATTATGTAGTGGGATTAATTAATATTTATGTGCTTGAATAATATTGTGGCTCAATATTGATAATTCAAGATCCATTGGAAGGTCCAATCTTAATTCTCCTAAAGGCCCCATAAGTAGCCCAACATAAAGTCCGATAATCGAAAAAGGTGTTTAAAATAAAATAAATATTGTTTTCTTATTTTTTCCGTTTTTTTGAAAATTTATGGATATAAAGGGAGAAAGATTTTTTTGAATTTGTTATGGAATGAAGATATGAATACTTGGAATACAAAATTATCTCATTAAATTCAAAGAAATCTCCCTTCGTTATCCATAGGAAATTTTCGAAAATTTTGATAATTAAGGAAAAGAAAAGATTTTCTTGAAAAGATGTTATGGGAGATATGTATTTCTTTGAAATACAAGAATATCTCATAAATTCAAGAAGATCCAAATCTTGGATTATTCACCTATAATTTTCGAAAATTAATTCATAACAAAGAAGTGGGATTTTTGTGGAATATTATAATTATGGGGAAAAAGAATATAGGAGATATATTCAAGATTTCTTGGAGATCAAAAAGATTTTCCCCCACATTGTTCTAAAAAATAGGGGACTTCCACTCTATTAGGATGATTCTTTCATTCCCAAGTACATCTACGTAGGGAAAAAATTAGTAAATCCACAAGGTAGATGCAAACATAATTTATTTTTTCCTTTTTGTTAATTGTTCGCAGCGTACCACCGGATAGTCGAGTAGGATTACAAGGCAATACTTGGGGAAGTTCTTTTGGTGAAGCCCAATCGTCCAAGCCATTGCCATCTCAAGAGGTATGCGTTCCGTGAACTTCGTAGAATTCATATCGTGAGAGAATTTACGTGAATTAATTATATCATGTTTTTGTTGTTGGATTATTATTTGAATTAATATAGGATTAATTCATGCTAGTAATAATTATAAAAATTAAATTTGTATTTAAATATTCATCTAGAATAGATATATGCAAATTATTCCCCAACAATCGTATCGTGAGCTACAGTTTAGGGCTCAAGATTTTTTAAATTGTAATTTAATTCATTGTCATTAAATTTGAAATTGGATAGTAGAATTTCTTAGATGTTTTTGCGGTATTCAATTGTCATGGAATTTAATGTGTTTATTTACGCATTTATTATAAATTGTGGTTTTAATTCGATTACATTATTCATTTTGCCTCGCAGAAAATCACGAAAGTAGATTAGATTTGGTTTGATTTGATCAATGTAATAGACTAGTCTAGATCTAGAGTTTATTTATTTTTGTAAATAAATTGTAATCGGAAAAACGAAAAGTGGAGCGAAGAATTTAAAGATAAAATCGAGGCAAGGCGTGGCGGCATACGCTAAACGCAAAGCGAAGCCAGGACGCGCGCTGTGGTCTGATGCATGCAGTACACGGCGCAGGGCGGGCTTTAGGGCCGAGCGCAGACGCAGATCGAGCCGCTGAGGCGCTAAGCGCCGGGCGCTAAAGGTGGTAGTGGGTAATGAAAGGATCGGGCCGGAGATGGTGGTCTTGGGGGACGCAGACGGGTAGTGCCGAAGTTCATGGGCAAGGCGAGGCCGGCGAAAGCATCTTGCGGATACGTGGGTGGCCAGCGTGTCGCGCAGTGGGCCGAGGTTACCGAGATTCCACAGGCGGCCTTTCTTGGGAGTCATGCCGGCGCGGATGGCATGGCGATCTTACCAAGGCACACCGGCATCGCGGTTAACTCGCCAAGGGTAGGATCGGACGAGCGCAGCACGTTGCCCATTTCTACTTCGCATGGCGTTCGAGACGCAGTTCTTTTTCGAGACGATCGAGGGGAGAAATTCAAGACTCGTTCTTCAAAATCAAGCCAAGAAAAATCAAACCATGCAATTGGATAATTTGTACCCCAATATGTTTATTTTTCCGCTTTGTTTGATTTATTATTATGTATCTTATGCTTTATTTAATTTGTTTAAATGTGTTTGCGTATGAGTTCTTCAATGAAAAAATCACCGTAAAAATTACTAATATGTTTAAATAATTAATTGACAATTTATTAGGATAATAAAATTGAATTAATTTTGACCTCCATGATTTATTTTATTTGTAGAATTTTTGAGAAATTCCCCGGGACGGCCAAAAAGTTAGCTTTCACATGAATGAATTCCAAATGGATGATTATGGATTATTACTAGTGGCATTTATGACCCTCCTTATAGCTCGTTGTTTAAATAATAATCACAGATTTAATCATGGTTATTACTTTTTAGGTATAAAATTGATATGCATATCTTGCAAGTCCTTGTCGATTTGAGATTGGTAGTCAGGTTTCCAACTATTAATCTGGATATTAAGGTTTTAATCGTTTTGTTTGTAATCAACTTGAATGTGTTTAAATGTGTGGCCACCCCACGGGCTTATTTAAACTTTGTTTTGAGATGTTGGTGATATGAAACATGTGATCGAACCCTGTGATATACTTGTGGTTATGCATATAGTTATTTATTTCAACAAAGATGTCGGCGTGTCCTTTAATCCATCATTAATATACTTCAAAAGTCAATCTGATATGTATGGAGAATATATTGATTGAAAACGAAAAATTATTGTCCTAATCGCACAAAAGCCAAGTGGATTCTGACACACCAAAATCGGATGAGCCAACCGACGTGGCCCGGGTCAAAAATCGAGACTCGCCGATCGGTCTTTGAGAGAGATGTCGCCGAAGAAAATGGTGGAGGGTAAACCCGTAGGGATTATGTCTTCAAAATTGATGGCCCATCTCAACAAGCAGGTTCTCGAAAAGGATTATAACTGGAGACTCGATAGATATGGTATTTCACTTTATGCGCCAAAAAGTTTCTCGGGCGATTTTGCCCTCATTAGCCGACGAGCTGCAAGCTTTTTGGTGTCCCGACAGAGATGTTGATAATTTTGAACTAAGTTTTTCGTGGCCCAAATGGTCTTCATCTTCTAAACCCAAGGATGTCGAAAGCGGACCAAAGGCCATGCAATCGAATTTCAATGACGCGAAGGGCGATGATAAGATGATGAATGTTGGTGGTGTCAAGGAAAATCAAAGAGGAAGTGCTTAAGGCTGCGGTGAAAGCGACAATGGAGGTTTCGTGTTCTAACCCAAAAGGGGCCCAGGAAAAGAAACCCCTTTCTAAAGACCAGTTGTTGAAACTTGTTTAGCGGGCAAGATACTTCTCATTGGTGGGTGGTTGATACGATTCACTAATCATGTTTGTTTGGTTCAAACCGATCCCAAGAACTTAGTGGCGGTGAGATCCTCATCACACCGGCGATCTTCTGAGCGGCGGTTACAGTGGGAGAAGTGCACCGATCTTTTAAAGATGTAGTTAATTTTTAAGAGATGTTCTTTATGTTCACCGAGTTTGAAAGAATTTTTCGGTTTCTAAAATTACATTTAATGAAGACATTTAGTTTCTTCTAATAAGAATGAAATCATTTCTTGAAATGATGAGTGTATCTGATGCAGGACATTGATGGAAAATCTTCATATCCAATTAATCAGCAGACACCTTTCGCGAAATGCATCCTATAACACAATCAAGCTTTTTAGATAAAAGAAACGTGAACTAGACACTTTTATGGCATCTAAGATGGAGCATATAAATCAAAAGAGGATCAAAGGTTGGTGAAAAGCGGTTCGGAGTTTCTCCAAGCCAAACAATTTCAACGCTAATCATGTTTGAAGGGTAAAATGACAAGAGGGCGTTTGGAGCCAAGGAATAGAGCGAAAGAAGTGTTAGGAGATCGTTCACACAGTATTTATGGTCCAATGTCAACCAAAACAAAAGAGGAGGTTATGAGTATTTTTGTCACTTTTATTGATGATTACTCAAGAATGCAGTTATATTTTTCATATAAGCATAATCGGGAGGCTTGAGAAATTCAAAGAATTTAAGTGCTCAAGCAGAGAATGCGTAGGGGAAAACGTGTCAAGTCTCAACGTCCGATCGTGGGAGGCAAATGCCTCAGCCGATGAGTTTTTGAACTACTTATATGATGAAGATTGATATCGACTAAGCGCACTTTAACCGCCAACAAAGCGGGGTTAAAGAGCGAAAACAAACGTAACTCTTTTGGAAAATGGTTAGATCTATGATGAGTTATGCGGATCTTCCCAAGTGAATTAAAATTAAATGCCTCGAAAAGCAGCCGGCCTACATTCTCACCTGGAAAGTTATCAAATTCGGTTCCCAAAAAACTCCCAAAGAATTGCAGGGATGGTAGCGCAGTTTGGGGTTTGAGACACACGAAGATTTAGGGTGTCCGACCCGTGTTGTTGGACAAGGCTTCAGAAGTGGATATCGTCGAAATTAAGGTTGTTTGTGGAATACCAGGAACAAAGGGTGTATGTTCTATGGTCCCGAAGATCGAATTGGTAATAAAGACCGGCTTTAGATTTTTGGAAGAAGACTATATGAATGAAAAGGAGCAGGAAGTAGGATTACCTTTTAAACGAGCTAAGGGGGCTAACCTCAATGCCAATGTACAAGATGACATACCAAATGACACACTTACTGGCAACCGAGCCTCGTCAGAGGGGGGAAGTTGTGAAACGACGAGAGATTAAATGGGAATAGGAGAGTCCCGGACTTGATTCCCAGAAGGCTAATCGAGACCTATGGACATATGACGAAGGCAAATCCAAGACAAGGATGCATTCTTGGCTTAAACAAACAACAATGAAAAGCTAAAATGGGTTCTATGTATCATAACCGAGTGGGGAGCTAGTCGAACCACTTAATGTGGTCAAACCCATTGGTTGCAAGCTGGTGTATAAGAGAAAAAGAGGCCGGACGGAAGGTGGAAACCTCAAAGCAAGACTCGCGGGCGAAAAGGTTATACTTAGAAAGAAGGGATCGATTATGAGGAAACTTTTTTACCGTATCCATGCTTAAGTCCATCCGAATTCTCTTATCGATTGCCTCGCAAGATCTCGACTTTGAAATCCCAGCGAATGGATGCCAAGGCGAACTTTCCTTAATCCGAAGTCTTGATGAAGAGATCTATATGCAACAACCCCAAGGCTTCATTGAAAAAGGCCAAGAACACCTAGTTTAATAAGCTCATGAAGTCCACATACGGACTCAAACAGTATCCGAGCTTGGAACCAATGTTTTGATCATGTTATAAAGTCTTATGGGTTCGATCAAAACGAGTTCGAATTGTGTGTATAAAAAGCGTGTCGGAGAGCATTGGTATTCTTAGTACTATCGTAGGCGACATTCGATCGCCGGGAACGATGTAAAGGTGTTATCGAGCGTAAGGGAATGGCTTTTCAAAAGCAGTTTGATATGGCGAACTTAGGGAAGCGCACACACGCCGGGGATCAAGATCACCGAGATCGATCGCATAGGATGATGATAGGCTTGTCATAAGCTTCTACGTATTAACCGCTGTCTTGAAACGATTCAAAGATGCAAGATTCGAAGAAAGGCTTCGTATTTTTGGATATAGAATCCATCTATCGAAAACGCGCTTACTAGGCCTTGAGGAGATAGATGACATGAGAGTCATTCCCTTATAATTTGTCAGGAAGCCTTATACTTATCGCAATGTTGTGTCACGAGACCGGATGTCTCTGCTTTGTCGCGTGGGCATGGTTGCAAGATATCAAAGTAACCCGGAAAGAACATTGACCAAGAAGTTAAAAATATTCTCAATATCTGAAAGTTAACTGGGATAGAATCTTAATTTATCCCGGTAGGATAATCTAACATTCTGGCGGTTCGGATTTCCAATCGGACATAGACTCAAGAAAATCTACCTCCCATTAGTGTGTTTTGCATGGGGGAAGGAGCCGCGGACATGGAGAAGCGTCAAGCGTAAATCGTCGCAGATTCTACTATGGGCGAATATGTAAAACAACTGAGGCAAAATGAAAAGAAGCGATATGGCTCAAGAACTTCTAGTGGACTTGAATGTAGTTGAATTTACCCAAAGCAGAATCACTATTTATTGCATAATCACGAAAGAAAAATGCAAATTGAACCAAGAGCCCACAAAGGCCAAAAACATTGAAAGAAAATACCCATCTTATAACGTAGATATCGCTTAAGGAGATATAGATGTGGCAAAGATAGCGTCCGAAGACAACCCAGCGATCCGTTCACGAAAGGGTCCTTATACCAATACATTCGAGAGACATGTGGAAGGAATGAAAGCCAAGCCGTTGCTTAACTGCGCTTTTGGAGTATAAAGTGGGAGAAATTATTAGTTCATGTAGGTGGCATTAGATGTCACTGTATTAGAAACTACCGAGACATGTTGTAGTATACTTAAAAGCGACTTTGAGTATAAGTGGGAGATTGTTGGGATTATACCGAAAAGTATGCTTTTTACTTTTGTATAATCAAAAATGAATTTGAACTTATTTATCAAATAAATTGTTTATCAATGATGCTTTAAATATCATTAGATATTTACATATATTCTTCGCATAAGCTGTTCAATAAATAGTCGTGTTACATTGTAGTTAATTTAGTGATACCGAGATCACGTACATTAAATTAACAATCCCTCAGAACTAAAAAGATACACCATTCACGACCTAGATGTAAATGTAACAATTCATTTGAAAGGTTGCCAGTAAGGCTGATTGGCTTGTCTTGACAAGAGATTACACTAGTGACTGAGTGATGCATTAATAGGACCTCTGAGGAGGACAAATTCTTTCTGAACAACAATGAAGAATTAGACCAGGAAATTGGTTCGTTATTTCTTAATCTTCGTTCTTAAATAGGATCACGCCAGGGTTGGTAATTATTCTTTTGACTTATCATGGGTGAGAATCAAGTCAGATTCAATACTTTTTATCTTGGGTAATATTATTGGTCACGTCGTTGCTAGATTTAATACGAAAGAATGAGTGTGCAGAAAGCACGCTTTTGTTCGACGGTTCTTAGGAGGTTCGTAAGATTTATCATACCAAATCTTGCAAGTGGAATTAGGCCGTATGGATAATAATGTTGAGCTGATTCTTGACCACGAAAAAGATATTAATTAATGGAAAGTTATTTGATGGCTTGAATTAATTAATGGGCTAGATAATCTTAAACACTGAAATAGCAAGGGAGCCATAATAAAGTAATATGGGTTAGATGGATAAAGGCAATATTAATTATGTAGTGGGATTAATTAATATTTATACTAATAATATTGTGGCTCAATATTGATAATTCAAGATTCATTGGAAGAATCCAATCTTAATTCTCTAAAAAGTACCTCAAGAAGCCCAAACATAAAGTCCAATAACTGAAAAAAAAAATGTTTAAAATAAAAATAAATTTTGTGCATTTAATTTTCCTATTTTTTAAAAAATAATAAATAAGTGGGAAATATTTTCTTTGAATTTTTGTTGTGGAAAGAAGATAAAGTATTCTTGAATACAAGAGTATCTCATTAAATTCAAGAAATCTCCCACTTGGTTATTTATTTTGAAATTTTTGAAAATTTTGAAGAAATAAGGAAAGAAAAATTTTTCGATTTTCTTGAAAATGTATTATGGAAGATATGTATTCTTACAACTTGATATATCATAAATTCAAGTACATCCAAAATCTTGGAATCTTTATCCATGTTTTTAGAAAATAAATAACAAGGGCTTGTAAGGATTTTTATGGAATATTTTAATTATGGAGAAAAAGATATATAAGAGATATATTCAAGATTTCTTGAGATCAAGAAAAAATATTTTTCTCCCTATTCCATGATGAAAATCGCCACCACCTCATCTATAAATAGGGGATGATTTCTTCATCCCCAAGTGCAATTCCATGTGTTGGAAAATTAGAAATCCTGGTGGTGCAACAAATAATTTATTTTTCCTTTTGTTAATTGTTTAAGAAGTTTCCTTCCAACGGATTGACGAGCAAGGACTTGGGAATATTTGGGAAGTCTTTTTTGGTGTGTTCGTTATAACGAAGTCCATTGCCCATTCAACAGGGTTAGTTCACGTAAACCCGTAGCAATGCCCGTCGAGGGATTTTTGTGTTGTTTATATGCATGATTTGTTGTTGAATTATTATTTGAATTAATATAGGATTAATTCATGCTAGTAATAATTATTTAGAATTAAATTTGTATTTAAATATTCATCCGAATATCAAGACAATTAATTAACAAATAATGACCGATGAATAAAAATTTTTTATATTTTATTTAAAAAAAAGCAATATCAAAAAAAAAAATTATTTTAAAAATTTAGGAATGGAACTCCTACTCATCCTGACAAAAAATATGTTCTTATTATTTCTCCCATAAAAACTTAAAAGAAGTTAACTTAAATCGCTTACCAAAAGTAGCCTCCAAGAATTTTTAAATATAAAATATTTTTAGATATTGTTTTTTCTTTACAAAAATATTTCTAACTTTTAAAAAAATTATTTTATTCATGATCTTGACATCCTTTTTTTTCTTTTGCATTTCAAAGACATGACCTTTTAAAATTTTGTAATTAGAAGCATTTACCTATTTTTTTTGGCAACAAATGAATAATGTAGTTCTTGGAGCTATTCATAGATGTCCGTCCAAAGGTTGTCACGATTGATGAATAAATATTTTTTCAATTTTTTTCATTTAATTTTCTAAAGAAAAATAATATCTAAAATTATTTTTATAATTTAGGAATTACTCCCTCCGTCCCAATCATAATGACATTTTTACATGCTAGGATTTAGTGGAATAGTGATAAAGTGGTGGGGTAGGAAGAATTGTTTTAAGTATTTTATATGATAAAGTGATGAGTAATTGGGGTAGAAAGTGTTGTTTATTAATATTTTTATGTGATAAAAAGTAATAAAGTGTAAATAACTTTTACCATTATGATTGAGGCAAAATAGAATCTTTTACCATTATGATTGGGATTAGGGAGTAATATAACCCCAAAAATTCATCCCAGCAAAAACTATACTCTTATTATTTTTTCTCAAAAAACCTTAGAAGAACGCTTAAATCACCATCAAATCGCAACTCCAAAATATTTTAATATTTAAAAATATATTTTAAATATTGCTTTTCATACAAAAGTATTTTTGAATTAAAAAATATTTTATTCACCAGTCTTGACATACGTGAATATTTATGTCAACCCTGAGGCCACCTCACTTAATTATTGCCAAAAAATTAACAAATACTTCTAATAACATAAAAAAGTAGTGTCTCGCGTCGCAAAGAAAAAAAATATGTTGTAATTGATAAAAATCTTTAAGGTGGTGATATATTTTGCAATTAACCCAAAAAATACTATAAAGTGAAGAATATAATTCTTCTTTGCAAAAAAATTTCTTTAACAAATTAATATTGTTATGAATAAAATTAAATATAATTTTAAAATTAAATAATACAACAAGATGTTAATATAAAATTTTATATTATCAAAAATAATTATTTTAATATATATAAAATGTTTGATGACAACAATGATCGTGCGTCAGCACGGGTGCAATACTAGTAGTGATATAATGCATGCTTGGATTACCTATATGACAAACATTAAACATAGACATTTGCAAATCTGGTCATTTCTGTTATATTTAATTAAGAATTAGACAAAAAATTAAATGATACGGTTTTATACGTTGATTTATAGAGCTCATTCCAAAAATAACATTTAGATAAAAATATGATCCAAATTTTTAAAGTTAAAAATAACGGAGTACAAAAAGGAAAAACTTCTTCAAAATATATTGAGAAAGCCTCCAATATTTTATTAAAGGTACATATCCTCGTGAATAATTATTGAACATAAATTTACGATAAAAAATTTATATGAGGGCATTACTTCAAAACGGCGACACCCAAATCTTAAATCAACACATACCCTTTTCTGGTGAGGTAGAGTATCATATAAGTGGTTTTTAATTTTTTATGTATGTATATTAACATGGCCATCTGCAATTACACACTTCAAGCGCAACGCAACGTCCCTGAGCAAACTCCCCATGTTTCTTTACACAATCTGGGTAGCAATCTTCTGTGCCACATAACTTTTGCTTGTGTGGTGGAATATTTTCCGAACAGGCTCTCACCTTAACTTACGTATCATCACCTGCATTCATTATTTACACTCTCAAATATCAATATATATAACAGGTAAAATTTGCATGTTTTAATTTAATTTAAATTTATTTTGATTTTAAAAAGGTACATGGTTTTTTAAATCCTATAGATTGCCCTATTTTTAAATCCAGATTTGTTGACTTTCACTAAATGAATATTGTTCCGTAACTTGTAAGTTTTTTTATATTTTAGTGTGGTAATCGATCGTAGAAAGTGAAACATTTGGTTGACTAATCAAACTCTATCATATGAATAAACCAGGCCATGTCATGTAAATTTCAATTGGATGTTTTGTTTTCTATACCCCCATTATTGTATTAAAATAAGGAACAATTAAAATTATAAACTATTTTCAAGTTGCAAAAAGTCGAAAGAATTGAAATCACAATAGGAATAACTTACATGATTAAAATTTGGTGCTTATATATAAAATTAACAATAATGATAAGTAATTTGTGCCAAAATAAAATAATATAAGAAATTTTATATTGAACATTTTATCAAAAATTGTATAACGATAATGAGACAAGGAAGTACAAGAAATAAGCACCTTTGCAAATGACAAGCAGAAGCATAAGAATAATTGGAATTTAAATCGATTTTGCCTCATAACTTTTGAATTTTTATCAAATAATCAGATATATCACATGTTTAATTTAATACCAGATGTTTTTTTAATTTTGATAATTTAACGAGGCAGAAAGACCGGTCAAATAGCCAAAAAGCGTCGTTGCTGGGGCGTGGTTTACCTGCTACTAATTTCGATCTTTAAAATCTTGTTTTGCATCGATTTGAACAGCACAGATTTTCACATGTGTATTTTGCCAATTAAAAAAATGAAAAATAAAATAAAATTACACATCATTAAATAAAAAATAAAATAAATCAATTTTAAATTACCAGGACATCTTATCGGCGCCGTTGTTCATGGCCGGAGTGAGCACCTCCGGAGATAAAGAACGGCAGCTGGAGGCTCGGAAAAGCCGACAATCCAAAAGCTCAGCCTTTGAAAATGGGAGGCAGCAGCATAAGATGACGACGAAGACGACGATGACGGGCCTGCATCACTGAATTCAGCGGTGCCTGAATCGAAGACGGAGGAGTTGTGGTTGAAAAAATGGCGGTGGAGAAACAGGGCACGTGCTCTTTTCCAAGAATTCGAATTTGCAAAATTGACCCCTAGAATCAATCTAATTCTCTTTAGCCTCCCTCTGTTTTCTGAATTTTAACCAAGAAGTCCTTCAACCCTTCCATCGTCGCCGGGGGCAGGCCGCCGGCCGGGACTGGGGTAGAGCACCTCCGGCGACCTTCGTCGGCCTCCGGCATGCCGTAAACGCGACGGCCGTCTTCTATTTCATTTTACAAAAAATGTTTTTCTTTTTCCTTCTCCCTCAAAGCAACACCAACCTTAACTATACCATGAGTAAAATAATGAATTGAAATATAAACTATATCATAGAATCTTTCATGTACACAAAAGAGTGGGGGGTTTCAGAAAGTATACAATAACAATACAAAATAGATTTTATTTTGGCTTTAAGCCTTAAATCGAAGGGTCTCCCGGTGTCCGATTGTGAATTTCACAGAGGGTTTTGCTCCCCTCGTCGAGAGCTTCACGACGGTACCGGTGAGACCGGATGCGCCGGCGAGGCGACGGCGGCAACGGGCCGAAACTTTGGCTCCGATTATCCAGCGACGGACTGGTTGGATCAGAAAATAAAATGGTGTATTCTTGACGTGTGAATCGAGGGGGGCCATTTTGATGTGCGGTGTGTAAAGAAAAAGAGAGAGGATAAATTTTCGGCCATGGCGGCGGGCGCCGCCGTGCCGCCACCATGAGATGGCCGAGGAAGATGAGTAGGGAGGAAGAGAGTGTTCATTTTTTTTTTTTACCGCCGTGTAATTTTATTTTCTTTTTATTTTTTTAATTGGCAAAATCTGCGTATGGCGTCTTGGCGTAATAAAATCGTCGAAATCAAAGCGTTCCAGGTCGAAATTAAGTATTGCGGCAAAACAAAAAAAATCGTTTTCGTTTTGGTTGTTGACCGGTCTCCCAAGACTCTCGACTAAAATTGACAAATCAAAAACACTTTTAATTAAATCGGAAAACGTATGATATATAATTTTACTCATTTCAATAAAGTCATTCAAAATTATGCAGACAAAAATCGATTAAATCCCGAATAATCGCACTCAAAGCTAAAAAGGCCTCATTTTTTTTGTGAGATCGGATTTTTTGTTGTGTTTGAGATGGTTGAAGTGAAGAATGAATAGGGAATTTATAGATTTTAGAAAAGGCATTAGAAGTCATTAGATTGCAGTAATCTAATTATAATTTTCTCTATTTTGACTCACAAATATCCCTTTTGACTAATTAATTATGAGTGTATGATGTGTTTTCTCTTTTCTTTTTCTTTTGATAAAGTGTATGATGTGATTTTTACATGTAATAAAAATGAGTACAGTGTCTATAAAGATCGGTGGTACTAAAGTTAGCTGTAAATAATTTTGTGCAAAAGTTATATTAATTTAAGGGTATATAATACAGACCTAATCCATCATTCTGAGGTGGAAGCGATCCCAATTCACATGGGTCAGGGCGGCAATAGTTGGGGCCATATTAAAATTTCTTGGTTTAAATTGAAACTTTGTTTTCAATTATATAAAAAATGAATTAAAATTGTAATTAAATTCAAAGTTTCAATTTTTGTGATTAGAGCGGCAAATGAGTTGAGTCAAAAGCGTGGATGCTCACATGTGTTGATATATTATCGATCTTCAAAATATGTGTTTGAATTTATTTATAAATTAACAAAGTCGAGCTTAAATGAGTTTAAATTGAGTTTAGGACATGAATCGAGTCCTATAACTTGACTTTTTTTCACTTATTTTATCTTATTTTTTACTTATTGAGCCAAGCTTTACATTATCCGATCATAAATTTATATTCAATTAATATTATAAGAGAACTTTCTTGTATAATATTAACACTCAATATTAGGGGTGCAAATGGGAAGAAATTGAAAATTTCAATTGATCTCCGAATTGTCGGATTTTCTAAAAACAATGCTAAAATTAAAAACTCGATTCACGATTTATGTTAGCTAGAAAAAGCAAGTATGAGAACCTATAATGACAAATATGTTATTATTGTAAGGGTCATTATTTGTATTACAGAATATAGAAAAAATATTTTTTTTAAAAAACAAGTATTTATTATTTTGTTCTTATGGTAATACATATTTATCTTTACAAAGAACGTATGTTTACCTTTATAGTCTATTCATCTACTAATTGTAAATCACCACCTGCCTATATAAACCCCTATTTTAAAAGGCTGTTTCTTGTATCTGCTTGAGTCAGACACAAACACATGATGTATTTTTAGAGTTATGACTTTGTTTCACCGAATCGCATAACTATTAATATAGCAAAACAAGTTGATATTTCAAATGTAAAAAAATTGTATAGATTCTAAATGACAATATAAAAAATTATCGATGCATTTAATGAGACCCACTTCATTTTAAAAAATCCTATAATTTTATGAAGGGTTATATATAGAATCTTATAATCTAACCCATTCATGTCCTTTATTTACCAATTCGGGGAATAACACTCCCTTTAATCACTTTTTTTCAATATACTCAAAATTTATGCAATGAATTATTTATTATATCTTGTATTATTTAATTGGCAAAGCATTATGCAGACTATATTCATAGTGGTGCCATTAATATTATTGTTTGTAAAGACTAACTTACAAATAAAATGTTGATCCTTATAAATAATACGATAGTGGTCTGATTGAACATATAATACCTTCTTTGTTTAATTTTAATTTGAATCATTATTTTCATTAAGATTGACCTTGACACTCCAACAAAATTTCTAGATAAAAAGTATTCATTCTATTTATATTGTTTATGATAAAAATAATATTACATAATTAATTTTTATTTTGAATTATATATTTCAAACATTTATTCAGGTTGATTCATTCAATTTATTTATAATACATATTATTTTTATTAGGGTTGGTGCAATCGACAAGAAATGGGTTAGAATTTACAGGTTTTTAGAAGGGTATAAGAAATCTCTAGATTATAATAATCTTATCTTATTTTATGCTAGAAGTCAAAATCTTTTGAGTAAATCGATTTACTTTTAACATAAGATAAATGCAAATTATGTCTCGAGTGTGTCTCATGTGCAACAAATCTATTGCACACTTCATAATAAATTTTAGAATTATCAATTTATTATATTGTAATTTACAATTTATTTTTCGTATTAATAATTATACGGTTTAGTGTGAATAAATTACATATTTAAATGCAATAAGTTACAGTTGAATGGTTACAAAATATATTATGGAGTCTTGTAATCTTGGCTTAGTGTACTACATTACAAGACTAATTAGCCTTGGGTCTCATAAATATTGGTGGAATTAAGGTGATGGTAAGCTCTATAAAATATTTTCAAAGTTATTTATAAATTCTGAAATGCATAATTTTAACAATAATACAATTTCAAACATATCTTCATAATTTAGCATTGTAATTGTATAAATCTTGAATTTTGAAAAGCGTATATTATGATCATCAAAGTGATTAATTATTTACCTTTCCAAAAAAGTGATTAATTATTTGATTAAATTGAACAAAATTAGGAAATCGTAGAACAAATTAAAAGCAATAAAAAATTGCAAGATAAAAGGTGGATTCTGAAAATATTACGTAAGAAAATATTGATGGTTGCAGTAAATCAATATGCAGGATTGACAACAAATTAGTGAAATCTATTTAACATTTACGATCAAAAAAGAAAGCCAACAAGAAATTTTAATTTATTTCAAACTTTTTGAAAAGCTAAAAAATTGAAGATATTGAACACCATTATACTTCATTTTTCTGAAAGATATACCATTCATACTTCATACATATTCTTATGATTTGTTTGGTTTGAATTAATTAGGATTATGCTATTTATCTATGCCATAAATTTCGGTATTTGATTTTGAATAATTAAAGCCCATGAAATAGAATTTGGCCGTGGTAATCATTATCACCATTTCTGGTTTGAATATTGGCCCCAAATATATGCTACAACCTACAAAAGCAAAAAGCAGAAGAATATTTACTCCTTATGTCTCAAAAAAATATTCAACTTTTGTATATTTGTCTTTTAAAAAAATTATATTTTTCGTCTATAATTTCATACATATTTAATGTACATTGACTTATTCATTTTGTCATTTAATTTTTTTTTTTATGAGAAAAAGATGATTTCATTGATATAGGGCATGAAAGTGCAGAGAAACAATAGGTTAGCAACGAATGCCATCTGGTACTTACAAAACAGCATTACAAGTAATTGGTTTGCAATCAAGACTATCCAAAAATTGCTCTAGGCTCAAGTCTCCACTTTCGTTGTAGGACACTTTGTTTGCTCCAACGTTCGTTTAGCATTAATCCAAACTTCAAAGTCTTTCTTTTCACGTCCTGCGATCTCTTTAATTTCGGTTTTTCATGGCTAAAAGATTATGGCGTTCATATTATTTCAAAATAGTCCAAGCGATGCATTCCCAAAGTCCCACCATGAGAGTCTTTCCATTCTTCCCTCTAATAAGTCTACTAAAATGGAGTATACTTATCTTGGGTTGGATGTTGGGCCGTGGGCACACTTAAAACCAATCAACACATTCCATCCAAACGCTAAAAGCAAAAAAGCATTCAAATAGAACATGTCTTACAGTTTCAGTGCAGCTTTGCTAAGCAGGCAATGTATGGTTGAAGCTTGTGGGGCATTCCGTCTTCTCAAGTTTGTCGTGGTTGGAATCGCCCCATAGTACTACGCCACATGAATACTCACTTTTGTCGTGGCACCCATTTGTTTCCATATCGTGAAAACACCATCTTCTCATCCTAAAGCGAATCACTTCCTCAAATCATGGTTGAGATATGCGTATCACGGATCCTTGTGTTGTAGTCGTGCGTAGAGTCTCCATCTCCGTAAATCTTCCTTATCCCGTGGTTAAAGTGTACTGTTCACCAAGTCAATTAAATTGTTTAGTGTAGGAAACTTCCTCTCGAATAACTCCCTCCTCCATTGCCACTTCCCTCCAAGCTCTCCCTAAACTACTCATCTCCCTCACGCTTAAGAATTATCTCGGCCAAAGCATGCAATCTTGGAAAAATCAACTTTAGCAGTCTATCCCCTACCCATGTCTCTTTTCCCCCAAAACTGGTATTTTCTCCTGTCTCCCACTCCCTTACCCAACCCCATTAGGAACCAGCCAAATTCATCACCCTCCCTATCGCCTTTTATGATCTCGCCCCATGACCCGAGAAACTCTCCTCCTTCTCCCTCCAACACTACCTAGCCCCACTCCCCCCCCCCCGTCTTGATCTAATCACTCTAATTTCACAAACACCCCCGATTAGCAAATAATCTCCAAAACCCATTTTCCTAAAAGAGCTTTATTAAAAACTTAAGATCTTTCACCCCAAGCCCCCAAAGATTTAGGGTTTGCAAAATAGTTTTCCACTTAATCCAAGTCTATTTTATCATTGCTCATCACCCCCTAAGAAAAAAATTCTCAGAATCTCTCAATTTCCTCCAAAAACATTTATGGGAACACGATAGGTGGATAAATAGTAGAACTAGGTAGAGGAGCAGGGACAACATTAATCAACGTAAGTCTTCCCCTATTGAAAGGTTTAAACCTTCTCATTTCCTCGGGCAATTCTTTTACTAAACATTGTTTCATAAGTATGATTTCATCTGTATTACACTTCTTTATAAATTAATACAACTACTTTTGCAAACTAGTACATATATCATTTAAGAGTAACACTCTTGTGAATCGAGTTCATACATGAACTATATATATCATCAATATGTGTAAAAAAATATCGACATCGCATAAAAACTTTCCTTTGTTTAAAAACATAAAGATTTTTTAAATCGTGATTGTTTTTGTACATAACATTAGTGATAGTTTTGTATATCTTGATGATATAAAAAAATCGAGTTCATACCATGAACAGGAATTATATCAAGTTTTTTGTCATCATTTAATGATATGATCTCGGTTTATAAGTGTAATAATATCATGATAAATATAAGCGGTATTAGTTTGTAAGTGTAGTGGTATAAATTTCATCTTATGAATAAATTTCACCGTAAACCTACTTTTTTAATAAATAAAAATATAAAAATTATAATTAAATTCAAAATTTCAAATACGATAAATAATATTTTATTAATATGGGTTAAAAATAAAAGTTGGTGTCTTTCTGAAATGGTGGGAGGATTATTACTTACCCTCGTGCCTCAAGTTTATTGACACAAAATGTTGAAACATGAAAATAAATTAAAAGGGTAATGTTTACTTTAATGTAAGGTTAGTTCTTGTATGCAACTGGTGCACGGATACTAAATTCGTGCACTCGCCCCCATCCAATCCGAATTGACAGAAATATGGGTCATATTTAAACCCTTTTTTTCCTGCATACTTAATAATTTCTCTATCGCCTCTTCGTCGTCTTCCACTCCACGACTTTATCTTCTTGGCCGCATCATCCAATAGACGAATTCTTGGGTCCCTTCTCTCTACTCTCTGCTCTATTCGCTCGGGTTCAAAAGTGAAGTTAAAGTGCCATTGGAGAAGATGTTGGATCTGAAGAAAAGAGGATCTGGTCCGATTTGTTGAAGGAGGTGGATGCGCTGCTAGTCTGCTACTGGGCCAAGAGTTTTTGTTCTTGGATTCTATGGAATTAAGTATTTTGATTTGATATTCTTTTGTCCAGTATTTTGAGTTTTGTATTCTTTCGAATTCTTCCAACAGTTAACTATGCATAGAGAGTTGGTTTTGTTGGTTGTTGTGTTTTACCCAATGATTCAAACCATCGAATTACCTTACCGATTACAACTACTAATCAAAGCTCAATCCCCTTTCAAGAATATTCTATGAAAGAGGCATATTGTAATTGTAGCTTCAAATTTGATTTAGATTGATCCATATGTGTTACTCCAATATAGAAGAACTAAATGTAGATTGATTAGCCTTGCTTGTTTTTTGTTGGTATTGTAAAAATGGGAGATTGAGTTGCTCGTAATAATATTTCTACTGTCGAAAGTTTGAGAGAATTTTGAAGCAAAAGAAGCAAATTTGCACATGCTTTAGTATGAATTTAATCATTTTCTCTGAGTTTCTCTTTACTATATGCTTCATAGATCTTGCAAGAATACAGAAGAATTTTTCGTTGTTGTTATGCTTACTAGTTTTCCAGCTACGATGAGAATATTTTTTTTGGAGTCCGATGACTTATTCACCCTTCATGTTTTTATTATAGGAAATCGCGTGTTCAATTTATAGTTAATGTATGATTTATTTAAAAGTAGACATTTTAGTTATAGACGCGTTTTGATTATATGTAGTTGAAAATAGTTGCATGTTTTTGTTATAAATAGTTGCACGCTTCTGTTGTAAATAATTGCACGCTTCTGTTATAAGTAGTTGCACGCTTCTGTTGTAAATAGTTGCACGCTTCTGTTATAAGTAGTTGCATGTTTTTGTTGTAAATAGTTGCATGTTTATATGTTTTCTAGTTGTATGGTAGAATCGTGCAATTATAAGTAGTTGCACGCTTTGGTTATAGGTAGTTGCACGATTCTGTTTTAAATAGTTGCACGTTTATATGTTTTCTGGTTGTATGGTAGAATCATGCAACTTACTATTACTAAAACGTGCAACTCCGCAAAAATTGGGCAACAAAAGAAGCAAAAAAAAAATCGCCCATTAGAAAAAAAAAATTAGGGCTAATAAAAAAAAACAAAAATTCATGACTTAATTAGTGGTGTAATTTGAGATGCCCGGATTCGGTCCAAAAAAAAATTCATACAAATATTGGGTTATGAGTGCACAGTGCACTTGGATGCACAGAAGACTCACTTTAAATGTAATTCTACTCCAATTAAAAAGTGTCCTAATGCACTGTTACATGATTGATGAGGTTGGTTAATATTTACAATTAAACCCTTTTCTCAATATTTTTAAATTTGACTAATTTTTAACTTTAATTTTCTGATATGAAGATATGATTTCATGACTTAAGTAGTGGTGTTCAGAGTCTTCTGACCACTTTCCTGCTTACCAATTTCACCAGTTTTTATAGAACAATGCAAAATATATTATACTCTACTGGTTATATGGACAAATATGAAAAATAAAAAACGAGCTTATCTTTCAAGGTGTATCACCTGATTTTAAAAAGATTGCAACTGATCTCAAAATAAACCATTGATTCTAGTTATAATATGTTACATTCACCGGGACTAATTTGCCTAAACTTATTTTGAACATCTTTTAAGTTCTAACATCTTATAAATTATTTTAAAATTTATAAGATGTAACTTTTAAGTAGTTTATAAATTGTTAAAGTATTAAAACTTATAAGTTCTTTAATAATTTTAAAAAATATTTTTTAATTTTATATAATATAATTTTTATTGGAAATAATTATTTTTTTCGAAATAATTTTTTTTTAAAAAAATAACTTTATTTTTGAAAATAAATTATTAATTATTTTTTCGAAAACAAAATAAAATAGATAAAATAAATTATTTTTTTCAAAAATATTTTTTTTTCTTTTTTGAAAAATAATTTTTAAAGTAATATTTTTTTTTATATTGAGATGCCCGGGTTCAGTCCAAGTCAGTGGTTTGAGTTGGGCTTGTGTCGGGTCGCGCCTGGGTTGGATTCGGGTTGGGTTTGGGCCAGGATGGTATGGATAGGGCAGAGCTTATATAATTTATGCAAAATAAATTGGGATATCCCAACTTATTTTTTTGGAGCTTATAAGCTCTAAAGAATTTTTTTTTAGATCTTATAAGATGTTAGATATCTTATTTTACCAAACAAAATTAAAGAGCTTATAAGTTCCCAAACAACTTATAAGCTGTTTTAAAGATCTTATAAGCTTAGCAAAACGGATCCTAAATAAAATGTAGGTTCAATAGTGGAAATAGTTGAGGGGTGGTTTGTAATGTAGGGGTTAGAATTTCACTTGTACTCCGCGATCTCTTAGAGCATCCACATTGATGAGTTATTGAGGGGTTATAACCCACAAAATTCAGTCACTACCAATGCAAATTTTGGTTATAACCCAAATTACATTCTCTCTCCTCTAAAATGGTTATGACAGAGTAACCCACTTTGTTTGACAAAATGAAATGTCAGCCGGTTTTGCAGCCAACTTTGTTTTCCCTTTTTATTTTTTTTCTCTTCTTTTTACAATTTTTGCTTTAATTTTAAAGTTGAAATATTTAATGATGTTCCCCCAAAAGTGGGTTATAATTTTGAAACCATTGTGAGAGTTATTGAAAATTAGTTATCTTCACTGAAATGTTGAGGTGACAATAAAGTGGAGGAGAGAGTGTGCAAAAAACCAATGTGGTTGCTCTTAACATACCCTTTGTTTACTGATTAAAAAAACTAAATTGTTAATGATTCAAATGTATTTTCTATAGCAAAATCTAAATTAAATTAAAAATACTCTTTTTCGCTACAATCAAAATTGGTTATGAGATGTCATTTGTGTTGTTAAGAAAGAAAACATTAAAGAGATTGAAAATAATTTGTGTGAACACGAGTTTACATTGAACTCTATTTTTTCAATATCATTGTTATATATACGCATTATCACTATTATGTACAAAATTTATTATTATTTAAAAAAAGTTTAATGATAAAGGTTGTGGATAATAACAATAAAAATTTATATATTGACTTGGTTCACATAAGTGTTACTCAAAGGAAATTATAAGGACCTAGTCTTATTATGTATTTATATCTGAAAATGCTTGCATTACTCATATAACAAACATTATACATGACATTTGTGAATCCGATCATTTCTGCAATAATTAATTAAAAGTTATACAAAAATTTAATGAGACGGCCTTATACATTGATTCATAAGGTATAGTATATATATATGTATAAATGAGACAGCCTTATACAAAAATTTATAACTTTGGGACGGAGGAAATAGTATATATGTATTTATTTTTAATACTAGTTATTATAGTGCCGTAAGGTATGTTCATTTTATGACTATCTCGGCGGACTTTGGACTTTACAATCTCAAACCCTCATTTGTTTTGAGATTTAAAGTAACGATTTTGAAATCATATTAATCATAAGCTATCTCATAAACTACTACTACTCTACATTTTATTCTCTCAATACACTCACATCATCTATTTTTCTATTTTCCCAATACACTCAAAATAATATAATAATAATATCACATCAATCATTTTTTTCACCATCCTACCCTATAAATTCCTATAACAAACATACATCCTAACTTTTCATCAAGATTTTTGAAATCAGAGGACTTCAATTCGAATTTCTCACACTCATTATAAGAAAAAAACATATCGTAGTGATTTTAGTCCGTTAGAACGGTTTTGGTCTCTTAACAACAAGTTTCAATCTCGTTTAAACTTATTTTTCTTTTTTATCACTTTGGAATACATAATGCTCAATTAGTCAATCTCTCTTCTCTTTTATTTTTTTTTAATACTACTAAATATATGTAGCTCAATTTCTTCTCCTTTTTTTCATTTTTTATTTTACTCTACTACAACTTAAATTTATTAATACTTATTATTTATTTTAATTTCTTTATATCATTATTAATTACTTGGTTATATAATTTGCTTATTGATTTTAGATGCATTTTTATGATTAATATGTACTAAATTTGCATACTTTTTATTTGATGATTCCACTTGTATATAATATATATAGAGTTTTATAGATAGTGAGATCAATTCTATTCACACATTTAATGCTATTATGTAAGTATATTAAAATTCTAATGTGGTACAAATATATTTTATTAGAAGTGAAATTTTATTAAAATAGATATGTAGCCTAGTGGTTATAGCGACTTTTTAGCAAAAGAAATGTGGGATCGATTCTTTGCCTCTCGAGATTTTTTTTTTGTTATGTTATATAGTTCATTTCATTTATAGAGGTGTTATGATACATATTTATTTGAAATGAATACATAATCAATTAATTGTGCTGCCCATTGGTAATTGCACCTCGTCCCATGAGCAATAGGTCTCGAACACATGATATGCCCTAGATAACACCGAGGTTCTATGATTCTTGTTAAACTTGGTGAGGAGGAAATTATAAAGGGTTATTAGCCCTCGTTAATGCCCTCGTTAAATCAATTTAACGGGGGTGTCCCCATTAACGCCCCTCATTAATCGACAAATTTTTTTGTAGTGTTATAATAATTTGTTATCTATTAATTGAATCACCCCTATTTATATAAATCCTATATTCTAAAAAGGCTAAGTCTTGTGCATGCACGTGACACTGTATTTCATAGTATTTTAGAATCACGCAATTTGTTGCATTGAAATATAACTTGTTTACACCGATCCTGTAACTATTAATATGGAAAACTAGTTGTATAATTCAATTGTAAACAAGTTACATATTTCGATGGCAACAATTGTATGATTCTAAAATACATTATAGAATCTTGTGATCGTGCACATATTAAACCTATCCATTCTAAAAACCGGCAATTTTATAAAGAGTTATATATGAAATCTTTATAATCTAACTCTGCTCATATCTTTTTTGTTTACCAATTGGGAATCGACACTTTCGACTCTAATCACTTTTTTTTCAAAATACTTAATTTTTATTCAATGAATTATTTATAATATCTTATACGTTAATTTTATTAGGATTGACCTTGACCTTCCAACAAAATTTAGGTTAAAAAGTATGCACTCCATTTATAATGTTTGTGATAAAAAAAATAATATTACATGATTAATTTTATTTTGATTATATATGTCAAACATTTACTCAATTTGATTCATTCAGTTTATTTATAATTACATTTTTTTTGTTAAATTACAAATAATATGGGTTATTAAATGTAATATATTTTTAATTGTGCATCATATTGACTCTTAACAATTTTAATATAATATTTATAATATAATTTTATTTTTAACCGATAATATCTGGTGGTTACTATACTCTAGTATAAAATTAGAATAAGTATTTCTATTTTATCTTAGCGCAATTTTTTAAATAAATATGCATGATTTGTTCGATTATGCAAAAATTCACTAATTTTTTTGTTAAATGAATATGATGGTGCGTGATTCTGGCACGAGTTATGTCTTTCTCCGTCCTTAAAGAATCAAGACACTTTTCTTTTCGTTTTCCATACCAACTCAAGAACTTTTTAAAATGATAAAGAATCTCCATGATCCAATTTTATAATCTTTCAACCCTCATAATCTCCACCATTGGCCCCCTTTCAAAAGTTTAACAAAAACACTAAAATACTATTTTTTTTCTTAATGTATTATCCAAATCAAATGTCGCAAATTAAATGGGGGAAGAGAGAATATATATCTATTTCGAATCAAGTTTTGTCTTGTTTGTGGGCAGTTTAATTAGGAGGCACACTTAACGCATGACACCTTCTCACGTGAATTTTACCTGTAATCAATATTTAATCGATAGCAATATTTTAAACTTAAAGGAGTGTTTGGCTCTATCCATAAACATCTGCATTTGATGTACACTTGTACTCCAAATAATGCAGCAATCAGCATGAGTAGAATAAACTACACCATAAAATTGTCCAACTAATTCAAATTATTTCCATCCCAAATATTCTTCAAATTCCAAATACAGCTATCTTTTTCCTCCCCCAACTTCTTCAGCTGCATCCTTCAATGGCGACTCTGTGCCTCTACCTCCACCGCCTCATCTCCTTCTACCTCTCCCTCGCCGCCGCCGTTTCGCAGCGCCTCTTCCCGCCGTTCGCCAAAATTCGACGCTTCCCGATCTTCGTCCCCATCATTGAAGCAATGCTGTCCCTCTACTTCTCATTCTCCTGCGGCCTGGTTCAATGCACCGTCGATTTAGACGATCAGACCACCATGCACTTTTGGGCGCCCGCCACCGCCCCCGCCACCGCCGATTTAATAAACCTAATTTGGTTATGATCCATGGTTTTGGGGGAAACTCGAAATGGCAATTCGTTTACCAGGTATACACGCATACATACATTTAGGGTAAATTGGAATTGAAATTGAAATGTTTGGAATTCTGATTTGATTGTGGATGTATCGAGTGTTGTAGGTAGGCGCATTAGCTGATTCCTTCAATGTGTACATTCCGATCTCCTATTTTTCGGGAAATCGCACACGAACCGTAGGAACCGCACCGAGGCGTTCCAGGCGGAGTGTGTGGGCGCGGGGTTGAAACGATTGGGTGTGGAGAGGTGTTCGGTGTACGCGATCAGTTACGGCGGGTACGTGTGTGGTCGGATGGCTGAGATTTACCCGGAGATGGTGGAGAAGATGGTGATCGTGAGTAGTGGAGTTGGGTGCTCAGAGAGTCTGAAGAAGGAGCAGCTGAACAGAGTAGGTATAGATGCGGTGGATGTGCTCTTGCCGGAGAAGCCGGCGGCGCTGCGGTTGCTCGGTGAGCTGTCGATTCACAAGGCCGATCCGTTTAAGTGGGTCCCGGATTTCATACTCGATGAATTCATTGACGTAAGTGCTTTCAAACCCTTGTGTTTGTATTCTGCGGTGGTGATTATTACTCTTGGCCGGTTGAATGTTTTCTTTTTCAATGTTTGATAATGAGTTATTTGGCGTATTGTTATTATTATTAGCATCAGTATTATATTAGCTGTGTTAATTGATTCTTGCTTAAAACTCGTTGATAATCTTGTTTATGGCAAGATGACAAGATTCGTGACCTGTTGATCATGTGGAGCACATGTAGTGTAGTCGAAGCATGATCAACATTTAGTGGCATTGGAGCTGTCCTTTTCATGTAGACATTATGTGAGAATTACTCGTGACCAAGAAACCTTTTGAAATTCAAATTCTACGCAAGTTGAAAAGTAATGACTGTTTTTCATTGCTAACCTTTTGGCTATAATTTAATGGAGGACGGGAGTGAAACGTCCTGAAATGATGCTTTGGTTTCTGCGTCTTGGTTGTTTTGGTTATAGACATTATTAGACATATATGTGTGGTTTCCTTATCTTGAGGGGTTTATTTCAATCATAAAGTGGTGACTTGTAAGTTATACTATGATATGTGATAAGCAATACCTTAGTCCTCATGTAATCTAATAATTTGTGTTAATTTAGCCACGTTAACCAATAATTGACGTTTCTTGAAGTAAGATTGCTGTCCCTGTACATGAAGTATCTGGTTTCTTATTGAAAGATTGAGTATTTGGTGGGAATTTTTTTTCTTGAAAAGTATCGAAGCTCAAAAAGAGCTCTTGAAACTCTCTGTTGGCCGCACTTTAGCCAACTCTGCTCGTTTATCTACCTTCGTTTTCTAGGATTCAATGTAGGCCTCCATCAAATGAAAAGTACCTCCAAATACCCAGTATTTTTTTTTTTTTTAATTAGAATTTATCTGTGAATAACTGTGTTGTTTTAGAGTTTCACATGGCATAAACTGTTAAACACTTAGATCTCATTTGATATATTCTGTTGAAAGGTAATGTGCAACGCTAACAGGAAAGAGAAACGAGAGCTAGTTTAACATTTATTGAAAAATAGTGCAGAATGTACTATTCAAACCATGAGTCAGGTAAGTTCCTCATCACCTTGTATATAAAATACATATATAGGGTGATAACCGAATATAAAACATATCATCGGAAAATAATTGCACGTCTTTTCTGATGAATATTTATCATCTCTATCACAATGATTTGTGAAGGAAACATTGCTTATTTGGGAAGACAAAGATAAGATCTTCCCTCTAAACTTTGCCCATCATTTGCAAAGGTGCTCAATATTTCATTGTTAAATGATGTTCTCTTGCTTTAATTCCCGTCAATTGGGTACGATCCTCTATTCCAAAATTGTTTTCTTATTAGGGTTGGCCTCATGTGTATTTTTAAATCTCCAGCCATCACCCACAATGATGAGTGGTAGAAATATGAGAGTTTTAAAATACACATGGTGACAACCCAACTACTGGAATATGAGATGAAACATAATTTTTTGAATAGAAGATCTGTTTGCCGGTCAACACAAATACATCGTGTAACATATCCTTTGTGAATGCAGAAACTTGGGCCCGAATTCTAAGTTGGAAATAATCCGAGATACAGGACATGCAGCAAGCGTCGATGCTCCTGATACGTTGAATGCTTTGATAAAAGAATTTATCTTAAAATGAATTAATGAAGCTATATCCTCATCAATCAGCCCCATAAATCTAGCTACATTGCTTCATATCCTGCATCCACAATCAATGAGGGCTTCTTGAGAAGGCAATTTCCTGTAAATGTTGTATGTTTGTGTGAGAGAGAAAGAGGGAGAGAGAAGCTGTAATGCTGCTGCTTGTTTCTTCGCAGTCTGCTATTTTCCACATTCTAGATCTAGTTTGTAGGATTTGTACAGTAGTACTAGTAGTGTTGAAAGATTTTGTTGGTCCATTTCTTCAAAATGTGCAAGTTGTTGGTCCATTTTTTTCAGTGTGTTCTATACTTTTTTATTTGATAATTTACCGTGCATTTATACACAAATGTGGTGGTTATAAAGTTCATTAGCTCGACTTTTACAAATAAAAATAAAAATGAACACTTGTGTGAGACGTCCTCACAGTTGAGAAGTATAATTTGGGCAATAATGTTTTTAACATTTTGGAAGAGACAAGTGTTGATTTGGAGTAGGTCTCATAATGATTAGGAGATAAAAGGCAATTCAAATATAATTTTTAAGCGTGTAATTTGTTTTTCTTGAAATGTTCAACTTGTTTTTATAATGAAATGTTCAACTTATTTTATAACGCTTTTGAGTAAATAAGTTTAAGCGTTTAAGAAAACAAACAAGCGTTTTAAAAAACTCAATCAGATGCAGTCTTGGCGACGCTCTCAAAGACTTTTATTGTTGATTTGTGTAGTTTATTGCACATCTCATTTGCATAAGACCATCTTATGCTAATTTTTGTCAGATATAAAAGGCTTACAAATAAAAGTGTAAGAAGGCCCAACTCAAAGAAAATGTTAAATGAATATTGGACCAAAATGGCCGGTTCTGATCTTCAAAAGATAAAATTGAATTCGACCCATTAAACCGGGGTTTAAGGATTTTAAGCCCATTAATGGATAATTTCACCTGCAAAAATACATCTCTTTTACGCGCTAGAAACTCACACACAGAAAAGGGGGAAAACGACGAATTCCGATTGGTAAAATTCAATTACTGAATCAATGTCGATACAAGACCGCGCGACGGCGACGGTGCTGGCGCACCTAGCGACGGCGGCGGACGGAGCTTTACCGGAATCGGCTTTGCCTACGTGGCGTATCGTATCATCCGAAAATACTCCACCACTTCATCCGCTCTCCAGAAAATACGCCAGGCGCCGTATGTACAGCCCTCCGATATCCGGTCAATTCTCTCCGACGGTGATGATTCGAATAGTTCTGATCGAGACGGCGGAACTGCTTCTACTTCGGATTCTAGCGGTGGTAAATTGGTGATTGTTAGGGGGTAGCGTGGAGGCGAAATCGTCTCTGGAGGGAATTGGATGAATTTGATGGGTAATAATTTGGTCGTTTCTAAGTCCTCCGGCGAAAAAAGGAGTTATATTAGAGCGCTCTGAAACGGTGCGTTGGTGTGAGTGTGTGTGTTTTAGAGCTTATATCTTTCTAATTGTTTTAATTATTGCCGTCATGAGGATGAACTTTGAATTTCTGTGTATGTGATTTTTGTTGGCATTTGTCACTTGAAGTGTATATACAATGAATGGACGGGATTGTTCAGATGGACTGCTGATCTACGCTCTATGCTCTCAAGGTCCGTGAAAGAGCAGCGGACATCGTCTATAAAAACGGTAATTTGTTACTTGAAAATTTCATGCTTGAGCTATTGTTTTTTTACTGTCAACGCTCTTCTTTTGGATTCCTCACAAATGTGGAGACTGTTTAAAGTTTTTCTATATTTCGCTAAAGAAAATGATTGTTTTTTTCTTGGTCAGTGGTAGGAGACATGTTAGTTGATACATGAAGTAATCTGTATTGATTGCAGTGGTTATTCATCCTACTAAGTGCATAAGCTCTTTTTAGGAAGAAAAAGTCCTATGTATAACATGGCAGACACAAATCTTAATTAAATTCTGCTTGTTATTGTTTATGATCTTGATTTGTTGCTTTTTATTGTTTAATGAATCACAAACGTCTTCCTTAGTATACTGTTTCAGTACCAACAATGTTGAGATTGGCCTTCAATGATGTGTGTGTTGGATTTTCTTCGCAGGTTCCTTTTATTCTTGTTGAAGGGGGGAAATTGCCCCAGTCTGAATATATTGTTGTCAACATGGAAGGATCAAGTCACCCCCTACCTCTCACAACTGTTTATCAGCATTTGCAGCCTATTGATGCTTCTCCTTACACTTTCCTTCAGGCTCTTTGCGGTCTTGAATACCCCGTTAGTGCAATCTGATTATAACCCCTTTTGTGATATAAGTTGTTTTACAGTCTTCATATTTCTTATAGTTGTAAATTTTATTTTTGATTCAGGTTGGGCTGCTTTATGAAGAGAAAATACTTCCACTTGGGAAGGATGTAACTGCTCTTGGCTTTTGCAATCTCAAAAATGGGATTCTTGAGATTAAATCATGCAAAGATCTTCCTTATTTTTTGTATGTGAATTTCCTTACAATATTTATTGGTAGTTTCACATGCTAGTGCAGAAATGATTCTCGCTGAGGCTCTATATTTTGTGTCTTGATTGGAAAGTCTGGTTTTCATCATAAAATTGAGGAAAAAATTCTGAACTAAAGATATAAGCTTCAGATGTAGGTGGAGGGATGTCCAACGGTTTTTTTATGGGCCTATGAAATACAAGATAATTTTGTTTGATTTGCATCTACTGCAGCAGATGTGAAAGTGATATATGTACAAAAACTAGTGTGTGAGTTTGAACTGTTGCATGATCTTCATAATTCCACAATTTTGGGACTTACAGTATTAAGGAAACTTCAATAGACACTGTGTTTGGCTATTTAAGAAATTGTGGAGTATATATTCATGCTTGATTTGTATTTAGTTAGTTATTCTGAGGAAATACTTGTCAGGGAAGGCCAGAATTTAGCTCATGCTACTAGCAGTTCTACATCATCATCCAAGTTTTGTCTTTGTTATTCCACTTTGTTTCTTCTTCAACGAGAGAGGTTTTTTGAAAGCTGGCATTTATTTGGCTGTGTTTGCAGGTCTAATTTGACTAAGGATCAACTCGTGGCGGATCTTTCCTTCAAAGCAAAAGTATTGATGTGGAGTGGACTCGTTTTTGGTGCAGTAACTATGGGTATCCTTGGCTATTCAATTTCCAGGTACATTTCTCCTACCATGTTTCTTCCTCAGATTTGGTTTTACATTATCATAGAAAAATTGGCGTAACAGAAATATATTCAGTAGCTATGTATAATTTCCTTTCTATGATTGCTTTCGACTTTTGTACACTATTAATCAACAATGTGAATCGTGTTTGCATTAATGTAATTATGCCTTACTGACTGATCCAAATGTAAACATCTGTTTCTTGGTCAACCAAAACATTTTCGAATTCCAAAACTTCCACAGTGTGCACACACACACAAAGGCAATTTATATTTCCCTAGAAAAATATTGTGGAGAGGAAAATTGCAGATATAAGTTCAAATTTTTTTGGAAAGTCAGGCATAACCTGTTAACTTGGGATGACATTACAACCTTTTTACATTTTGCAAATGCTCATTTACCTACCATATAAGATATATCCACGGGCTGAAAAGTTCATGCTAAGCTCGTGATCTCTCTCCCAAACCTCAGACAAAATTTGTGTTATTCATATAAAGTCGTTCAATTTTAGAAGGCCAAGGTTTTCATACTAGTCACTTTGTGTAGGAATTGGACTAAATGGAAAGAATGGAGACACCGCAGGCAAATTCAGCAGGAACTGCGTGCTCAACAGGAAAATAACCCCAGTGGGACCCAGGGTCTGGTGGATGTTGTTGCTGAGGATGAAGAATCTGAAGAAGTTCCAGACGGTGAGCTATGTGTGATTTGTCTGATGAGAAGGCGACGGTCTGCCTTCATCCCGTGTGGACACAGGGTTTGTTGTCAACGTTCGCCTTGCAAGTCGCCTTGAAAGTATCACCCAACTGTCCAGTTTGCAGACAGTCGGTCAGGAGTTCAGTTAGGATATACGATTCTTGAGAATATTCGATATAGGCAGTGGGGAATGGAATTTGAATCCATATATGCTTTCGCTTCCGAAAATATACACTAATATCATTAACATTTTACTCGGCTCTAACTGGCGTATGTATGTACATTGAAGCTGAAATGGGAAGCACTGAAGGCTAAATTTTGGAGCCACAATACAGATTCATATTTATTTTATTGCTGGGTTTATTGTGTTGCTCTTTCTCGTTATTTTGTCGGAATTGGTTAGGGAAAAAAGTAACAAATTTCACACAAGAAATCCGTGAATCTGGTTAGAAGTATGATTTATATTCTTAAAGGGTATTAGTCGTGATAAGCTGAAGGGTATGATTTATTACTTGTAGAAAGGGTATTCTTTCATATCTTTGAAGATTATGACATATATTATAACCGGGGTATTAGTAGTGATAATTGAAGGGTATAACTTATATTATTAAAAGGTATTAATCGTGATAATTGAATGGTGAGTTCTGTAAATATGGAACTAGTTTATGATTGAATAAATTTCTCCTCGAATTTGGCTCGACTCAATTGTAAATCTGTTTTCTGTGGTTATTTGGAGATGGGATTGTGTTATCAAGCCCCTGTTTCACATCTAATTCCACCTACAAAATTCTTCTACTTATTCAGATTTAAATAGATATACACAAAACAATATGGAATGCTTGTTCTTAAAGTCTCTACTTGATCAAGAAACACAGGACTACAAAAGGACTCAAACTGACACCAATAACAAGGGACGACGTAAATCTTGATGCATAACTACGTCTCTCCCAAATCCATCTTCCACAGTGAGCAAAACGACACGGGCTGCCCTTCCACCACAACCCGACACATCCGTCTTTCTCCTCCGTTCGAATCTCCCAGCTGCTATCGTACTTCTTCAACAATGCTTTAGCTCCATCAACAGTCTCATCCCCAAACATTTCTCCTCTAAATCCAGCACTTTTCATTCTTTCACACCATTTCTCCTCTCTCTCGTTCATCTCCCCCGTATTTATCAGCACCTTGGCTGCTTCCGCTTCCATCATCCTCCGCTCCTCGCTCTCCCGTCCTTTATACGCAGCACTAGTCGAGTCCAAGAACCTCCATAGGTACTCCACTCTTCTCGTGAAGCCTGTCGCAAAGTCCCCACAGTTAATGCAGCTGCAATCTGTGTTGTTTTCACTTAAGATCACTCCTTTTGGCTGTAAATTTCTCAGCACTTTTAGAAACTCTGTTCTATCATCAGGGGTGGTGTGGTTCAGATTATGCAATCTGAACTGTGCACAGATGACCAAGGTTTCTTCATTTGTGGAATTGATCACTTGGGAATTCAGATTCTGTAGTTGGAAATTGTGTATCTTGTTGATCTGCAGGTTGACATTTATGTCCTTGGCGAAGGCGAGGAGTTTTGAGGAGTAGTCGTAGTTTGGTGGGCCGTGTGTGAATGGGGCGCCGTTTCTTGATTGGTCGTCGGAGATGGGAGGAGCCACCACCGTGAGACGGACTAAAGGCGGAGGCCCGCCTCCCCGACGAGCCAGTTCTTCGAGAAGAGTAGGCCATTGGACTCCATGTGAGACTCCAATATCAAGAATGTGAAGATTGGTTGGTTGGTTCTGTTCACCAAGAATTTGAAGGATTGAAGTGTTTGCAACATTGTTTGGGATTCTAAACCAAGGGTTGATATCATTGAATTTGATCAAAGAATCCCTAAAGAATTTAGGGCTGTTAGAAGCAAAAGTATTACTAGAGGATGAAAAGCTGCTTGTTGGGGCACCCGAGAGGTGGTGCGTCACCGCTTGGAGGCCGTGATAGGCTAGCCGGTGATTAGCATCTCCGGTAAGGGAGGCGAGATCATGTAAAACGTACAGGAAGTGCTGGACACGGGACGGATTCCTGGCGGTGATAGCGGCGGCACAGGGGTTGAGCAGCTGCTCAGCCCATCTCCCTTCTTTGGTGTTACCATTGGTATTACTGTTTCCTGTTGTTTTGTTTCCTTTCTTTCCAGTTGTTTTTTTCTGTTGAGTCCCTTCCTTTTCGGGCTCGTTGATCCGTTGGTTCGTGTTCTTCCGGGACATTTTTGGGCACGAATCACCGGGCAACTTCCTCTTTTTTCGCGAATCTAGTGGAAGTGACTGGTCGGAAGCTACAGAGTCCGCTGGAGTCGGGATGGCACTGGTGGTGGCAGCAGCGGCGTCAGAAAGGTCGGTGGTAAAGCAGTTGAAACTGTTGTCAATCAGCTCTTGTTCAAGGGTATCACTATGAGCCCAGAATGGATCAACACTGAAGTCTGTGGTATCATAGGGATCATCGAAGAACGTCGGGAAGTATGATATTGACTCTCCGATCCATCCGAGGATTTGATCGGAAGGCGGGTTCGTCTCCGATTCATCGATGGTCATAATATCAAGAAACGAGTCTCGAACCAGAGCTGAAATGAGAGATGAAAAATGTATATGCTGCAGTTCTTGATTATGGATCAGAATAAAGGCCTAAGAATGGGATCATAACATGGGGTGTTGTGGACTTAGGTTATTTCCAAGTGTTATAATAATGCCTCTATATATAGAATATTTAGGAAGAGACAATTCATAGCATATGCAAAGGTGGGGTGTGCTGTTATTTTGGAAGTTATGATGTTTTTATTATGGTTTGATGAAGGTGATTAGTGGTAAGTAAAAGGTTATTATATTAATGATATTCGTGTTTACGTCATAGTTGTTGGGACAAAGAGAGAAGATTAGTGGAGATTAAGGATATGAAATTCTTGAGAAGGTGATGTGGGTTAAGTTTGAATTGTCAAAAGACGGCAGATTCTTGTAAGACTTTTGATTTAAACTATGAAAGAATTGCACGAAATCAGTATATAATTAGTCCATAAATTGATGAAGACTTGTTCTTATTTGAGGATGTAATAGACTTGCAAACAACTCAATTGTCTGGTTAGAATAAATTAGTTTTCAATAACAGAAGCGTCTGCAGTTTTTTGTATGCTGATTGTGTTGTGGCGTAGGATCGATGTACCCAATTATAATTTAAATTTCAAAAAGATCTATAGGTTCAAAAATCAGTAAACTAAAGCCTATGAGTTTAAGATCATATTTGAACTTCGCCTGTCTAATTTTGAAGAATACGACCTTCCTCATTGTTAGCAAAAAAGGTTCTTTCTGAATTTTGGCCTAAAATAATCTCACAACACATTCTCACAAGACAGATCTACAAACTCAACATTTCAATGAAAAATCAAAACTTAAATTCACTTTCAAACAAAATATTGCAACTTACATGAGTACATGACCATCGAAGACTCCACACATCGAGATAAGTTATGAACATGCAGAGCAATCACTTTACCTGAGCGTTATTATCTCGGGAAAACTTCAAAAGTACGAATCCAAATGAAGATATCGATACATCATAACAGCAGTATCAGCTAACAATAGATATATAAATATCAATGAAACGATTCACATGAATTGATAACAAAGTACATTAATCTGAGTACATGTAGTCGGACTATAATCCAAGAATCACAAATCAATTGGCAAACATAATATGTATGCTCTTTCTAAAATCAATATACAAGTGGTGCTGCAGTACATATCTCCTCAAGAAGCCTACAATATTTGTTAGCCGTCTGGGGTATATACATATAGATATACATATGCTAGTTAGTCCTTCAAAATTCGATAAAACAGATGTTCTGTCGACAAACACTCCTCTACCATTGCCTACAAAAAAAAGGACTTACCATGAGTTTGACATATCAATGAAATATTGTGTAGCGTTTATTCAACTATTTAAGGGCATATGTTATTGCAGTGGATGGAGTTACAGAACAGAGACTATTTGTGATTGACTTGCATCAAAATTTTCCCACCTCCATAAGAGAACGGCACGAATGTCCGATTTTAAAGATTTTGTCGTAAATGATTAATATGACATATCACATATGAAACTGATTGTTCTTCTGCACTACAGAACCAGAGTGGGAAGTACTTTTTACCTATGACCACAGTAGATTGGAAAAACTAGAGATTAAAACATAATTGTCTTAACATAAAAATCCTTCAAAGAGAAAGTGCATTGATATCAGTTTCTTCAACTAGAGGTGCACAGTTTAAGAAAAACTGAATAGGTGTTTTCCCAAGTCTAGAACAATCATATTAAAAGGAGTTACCAACAACAGATGTCATCATATCCAAGTCAAGCTTTTCGAGCTGATGAATTTAAACTATCTTGATGCAATAGAAACATGACACCCAAGGAAAAAAAATAAAGAACGCCACGCAAAGCATGGGGTGTTGTAATAGATGAAAATAGAGATAAAATAAATGGGAGGCAAATGGAAAATATCAATAGCAAGAATACATTGTTTAACCAAGCTCAAGTAATTAAGTCTTTGTAATTGTGCAGACTTCTAAAGTTTCAGACTTTCTAAATTTCTTAATCTTTAATTGTTACAACTACATTATCCAATCTTTAATCACCACAAGTTGTCCAATAAAACCAAATTACCTAACATCATTGAAATTCATTGTTTTCTACAATCTTAATATGCAAGTTGGCATTTTGTCTTTGACCAATCCAATCAAAGTGTACTACCGAACTAGATTGATAAGCCTATATATAATATATGTGTGTGAGAACACTGATTTAAAATTTAAAAGTGCAAACCTCATGTATCCTAGACATGTTGACCAAATATATCCAAATGGTATGCTATTTAAGCATATACAATAAGCCTATATAAACTCATGCTTTTCAATCATAACAATAAGGAAATAGTAATGTACACAGTATAATGTAAAAGAAGGGAGAAATCAAGGTATGTTAATCATAAAAATCAACAAAACAATTCAAAATTACCTATTTGAAATTATTGTGTACCAGATGCAGACACCTCCAGTACATCCTCAGATAAATCAATGCATCGCCTCAGTCTCAGCCACAAGTAAATAATCTCAATCCAGCCATTGTAGTAATCTATCAAGAATGAATATATGTATATACACACAGAGAAATATTTAAACTACAAGTATTTGCAAATGAATTGTTGCGATACTTTTAATAGCCATGTTCACTCTTTAAGAGCTGTCTTCTCCTGATCAACAAGAAGGCCAGAAAACAAAATTGCAAAATTCCAGCAATTCCAATGAACATCAGCCCAATTTTCTTCCCCATATTGGGCTTGGCTCTTTCCCGTGGGGGGCTCACATTTTTGCTCAAATTATGGTTACCTTGCTCTGAAAGAGCAGGCTGGAGGTGCTTCCTTGGAGGTGGTGGTGATGGAGATAATGGACGCGGTGGAGGGAAAGAAGCCCGCGGTGCTCGTGGTGGCGGCAATGGTTGTGTCGGAGTAAGAGGCGGAGGTCGGGATACTGACGGTGGTGATATCAATTGTGGCATCCGTGGGGGTGGTGATTGCGGTAACAGAGACGGCGGCGGAATCACGTTTTGTTGAGACTCAACATTGACCGCAATGAGAAGAGCGACGACCAGAGTCAACACCGCTGATTCCATACGAATCACGGAACAAATTTACAGAAACTGCTTTTTTTATACGCTCTTCACATCTGAAATCACTCCCGATTCTTCTTCTGAAATGAACCCCATAAGAGTAGCTAAACACAAAATGTTCGAAATTGGTGATGGAATCAAGATGTGTACCGGAATTTGGAGGAATCGACGAAAACGGTGCAAATGATTTGGCCGGAGAAGCTGAATCAATCAAATTGGGGGGAGCTAGGTTTAGGGCATTACGTTGGAATCATGAATCTGAGTAAGGTTTGCAGGTGAAAAGCATCCGAGTGAATTATTTGATGGATTTGGGAAGTAGATTTCTTCTGGTTCACATTCCAATTTTTTTCTGATTCTCCCTTTAGGTTTTTTTCGCGATGCCCTAATTTAAGAAGGGGGAAATTTTATCGTAGGACAGAGAGGGCGGGATTCAACCGTTAATCATACATCGTCGGTCTTTTGCGTGTTGATTGGATTTTTAGGGGTTTTATTTTCACACGCAAATTTTTGGAAAATTGAATGTACTTGTGTTTCGAACAATTAATTATATGCATCCTTTCCTTTCTTAAAAAATAAAAAATAATAAAAAAAAAAAAAATTCTATGCATCCAGCATCATACTAGTGACAAGTCAAGTAAATTTTTTAAATATTATTAGGAGTTTTATCAATTCAGGACCTGAAAGATGGTCAAGCTATATTAAGACAAAAATTGGTATGAGACGGAATACAACTTAGCACAATTGACACACACCCCTCTTAAAGTGTTAAAATGACAATGCCCACCAAATTGCAATCTGTCTCATCGTGAGACGGTCTCATGCAAGACTGCCTCTATTATTAATTGTTATACTATTATTATATTTTTCGCTGAATCATATTCATGATTTATTATTTTCATTGAATAATATTATTTGTGTGTTAATTGTAGGTATGGCAATGGGGCGGGTTAAAACCCGGACCCGGCACGAATCCACCCCGGATGGGGCGGGGTAAAACCCAGTCAAATGGGTTTTGGGGGGGGGGGTTAAACCCGGTCAAACGGGTTTTTTGCCGGGTGCGGGGCGGGTTACAGTATTAGGTAAACCCGCCCCAGACCCGCCCCGCATATATAAATATATGTTCTATAATTTTTTATTAAATTAAATGTATTTTGTATAGGGTTTATTTCTTTCACGGTGAATTGTTTGAATTGTTTCTTTCTTTGCTTTATCAGTTTCTTTTATCGAATAAGTGTTTTAGTTTAGATTGAGAAGAAATTAGAATGAGTAGATATCTAATGTACATAATTCAAAACAAATTTCAATTAATTCACCCAAATAATACAAATTCAAGTATTAATTGTATGAATTGGGGGTAGAGATAAATTATTTTTCTGCTTATTTATTTATCTTCATCTTTATTTATTTTTCTAAAATATTAACATATCTATCTTTTTTAAAATAGATGGAGTCTGAAGAAGGAATTAGAGCTAATTCAGTAAATGTCCCATTAAATAATCTTCTTTGATGTGGGATTTATTAAAACTTTTGAATTTTGTACTCTATGATGTGGGATTGATTATGAAATTAGGTATTTTGTTTGTATAATTTGAATGATTCTAGTTAATGTGTTATTTTTTAGGAATGATATGTATGAAGTTAGGAGTATGAATTAAAAAATATAGGGAAAATAAAATTGGACGCGGGGCGGGTTACGGGTTGGCAAAAAATTTGGCGGGACGGGTTACGGGTTTGGCTAAACTCGCCCCGTTGCCATCCCTAGTTAATTACACTGTACAACTGATGCACTTAAATATAACACCTTCGAAAAAGTGTTATATGCATTATGTTCACCACATATCATTGTTACTATTATTTATAAGGATCAATATTGTATTATTATTGCTTAGCTTAGATAGGTTCACGTGTTCATGAATTGAAAATTAATTTTTGTTAACCCTAAAGTCTGTCATTCTGTTTTCGTTTTCTTTTATAATTACTAGTTTTTTTAATGCCCGTGCGTTGCACGGAAGTCATTAGTATTGCTATATTTTGTTATTTTATTATTGTTTATTTCTCAAAATCACTTCATGTTATAGATTATAAGTAATCTTTTACATATTAATTGATAATTTAATCATAAAAATGTATTTATTTTTTACTAAAATACTCCCTCTGTCCATAAAAAGTGTGCTCATAGGGTTGAAACATGTTATACGGAAACGTAGATTAAGTCCATTTATGAATAAAATAATTGATTGTGAGTAAAGTATAATGTTAACTTGAGTAATTAAGTGATTGTTGGACGATGAAGAAAAAAAAATTGCATCCAACGTACTTAATCTTATAGATGCATTTAACCAGGTGACTTAGCCCACCTGGCCACTGAGCTCCTCAATTGAGTGGGAGACCCAAGTTCGATTCCCTTTGGGAACAAATTGGAGTATGGGAGTTATAAGGTGGCTTGGTGAATTTGTGGAGTGTTTGGGTGCTTGGTGTACTAACTACTAACATCTAACAACTAACTTTGTCCGATCAAAAAAAAAATCTTATATATGCATTTGTGTACATGTCCTAACGTTTTCAAATATTTTATTTTGACGAATATCACGAATCAATGAATCTAATTTAACCTTATAGATGCGACACACAATATTAGGATCTTCGGGATTTTGACCTTTATGCAACATATTACGAACAATTTCTGGCCATTTTGAATTGCACATAAATGTTATGAACAACTGTGGATAACCAGTCCAACGACAAATAGTCATAGCATCTTGATAATTATGCATCATGTACCGTGGGCTTACAGTAAATGAAAGAGACAACACAATAGGCTTACCAATAGCTCTTCTTTCCTTCTCTCCATTCAAATAAGCATTTTCAAGACCAATATACATATCACAACAAAGTTCCTTTTGATAATTTTTTATATGTAGATAACATTAAAAAATTTAAAATATCTGAGATCACGGATCGAATCCTACTATAAATTTCATTAGTAGTATTATATATATAGAGTTTGACATATACTGGTGCAGCATGACCACTTGGAAGCAAACTACCCTATCAATGATAATTCTAGTCATGCATTCGAAATACATGAGGAGAATTACCTCTATTTAAATTTCTATCAATTGTTATGCCTAAAGATGTAAAAGAAAATATATTTTTGAATAAACGAATGTTATCCAAAATTATTTCTATCGCTATGACTCTATATCAAATCTTGAAGAAGTAATGGAGGATGAGACATTAAAGGCAACTAAATTTTCCTTGCATACAATACAAAAAAAATTTGGAGCTAAATAATTTTCGGAGATTTCAGTCGTTCATCAAACCAAAATATAGCACCACAAAAATTCACATCAATGAATAAGATCGTCAATATCCCAATATTCAATATCTGAAAACAAAAGTATATAAATCAGTATTTAATAAAAAAAAATCAATAATAACAGAAAAAAAAATTAAAGAAATTTTGTAAAAAAAAGGCTGACCACAAAAAATAAAGAAAATAACTTACAGTCAACATCATTATCATAACAAAATGAATCATCAGGGTTCAACTCAATTATCTCCGTACTATCACTATCAAACGACAGAACATCGTTAAATATGAGTTCTATAGACATTAATTCTTCAACATGAATAGCATCTCTAGCTAAATGAGTATGAAAAGAAAAACTCCCAAAATTATAATTATTTATATGTTGTCTGCTCGATCCACTAACTACAATCGATATAAAATAATAATTATTTAACAAAAAAAAAGTGAAATAACTAATACTAATATTTATAATAATTGACAATACAATGAACATTTTAATAAATATAATCAAATATTGACCATTAGTAACATCGGTTTGTTGTTGATTTCCATACAACAAAAATGCGAATTAAAAATTATAATATTAGTGAAAAATTGAATGAGCCAAGAACTATTTTTTCAAAATTCTTTATTGTTTGACCAAAAATTGAAATATAAAATGATCATTCTTTAATAATAAAAAAAAACACTAATTCTATTATTTTCGTTTAAAAAAAATAAAACTTATTAAACATTTCTTGAAAATTAAATTCATATTATACAAAAATAATACCTTGTAATTTTTTCCAACATTCCCAAACCAACTTTTCACGCCCTTATTCAATATTGACTTAAAATCACAACCGCAATCTTAACAATATAAATCACAAAAATATAATAAAATTACACATTATAACAATAATTTGATTTATTTCACATCTATATGTAAATTTTAAAAACAATTACAACACCTTTATAAAATTAATAACATAATAAAATGAATCCATATGTGATAAATTCATCAACTTTTCATTTCAATTAAAAATCTATTTAAATTTTGAATAGGGTTTTGAGATTTTATAAGGAATATTGTTTCATTTCTAAGTTAAATATTTATTTACCAAAACATTGAAATAATGAATTTCTTAAAGAAAATTCATTACCTTTGGTAAAATATTAAGAAGTAAATTTCACAAAAATATATAAAAGATTTTTCAAATGAACCATTATGACAACAATTTTTGCCGAGGAAAATAATATAACAAATTAATTCTAAAAAAATGAACATTATACCAAGTGTCTTATATAACATATAATGATTGAGATGATGAAAATGAAAATTGAAACTAATTCAATTTTAAAACATTATAAAAAAAAACACATTCATTTAAAAAAATATTATAAACATAATGAAAAAGTTCTTGGTTTTCATAAACATTTAAACCAATGGTAAGATGATAATTTGTAATAAATTGATAATAAATTAATTATCAAACTTACCATCAATAAAATTAGCAAAAGATGAAAATTATAATATTAATGAAAATGTAATTAATATCTAACTTTGGTCAATTCAAATGTATTCGCTTAAATGATTTTTAATAATTTGAACACTAATTCATTATTTAAACATAAAAAAAACTAAAATAAATTTGCCAAATTAATTATAAGAAGAAGGTATAATCTTGAATTGATTCCAACATTCCCAAACAACTTACGATGTGGACCCGAATCAAAATTCGGATGTGGGGCATGATTCAATTTCGATAACATAGTGTAGCTAAGTCTTTGGGAAGTTTAGAATTTTTATATATTTTCAAAAATTATTTGTGATTGATTCATCAAAACTTTTCATTTATCTTGAGAATCTATTTAGTCGAATAGGGTTTATAGATTTTTGAAAATGATTTGAATTACAAATATTTATTTCATAAAATTTTGATAATGAATTTCTTATTCACAAAAAAAATCAACATTTTATTTATACGATATGTTGATTTTCTAATGAACCATTATGTCAATAATTTTTTTTTTAAATGACAAACAATTCAATCTAAATTAATACCAAGTTGTTTAAATTGGAGCCGGTTGAGATGATGAAAATGAAGCATTGAACATTTTTTAAAATAGTGTAAAAAAATCTATAATGAAATAAGCACAAATAAAAGTTGCATGTTTCCAAAACATAAATCAATGGTCAAGATGATAATTTTAATAAATTAGTAATAAATTAATTATCAAACTTACCATGTAAAATTAGCAAAAAAGATGAATGTCTTAATTATAATTAATATCAATGGTATAAAATTTCAAGCTTAAATGATTGGGGGTCATTTTGTAGTCATCTAGATCCAAACTAATATTAGTTTGCCACATGGTATAACTAATACATTACATACCTTGATTGTCAACCATCATCAAATGTATAACTTAGTATGTTTAAAACTTTTAGTTTGATAACCCAAAAATCTCCATTCGGCTTCTGCAGATATATAGATTCTGGGAATTTTTCACCATGAATATCAGCCAACATTTGAGGAATTATCTATAAGTAAAAACAAATTAGTAAATATACATTAAAAAAAGTATGAACATAAAAAAACATTAAAAACCTACCAAATTATTATAAAAGATTTGGACAAAATCATAAATAAAATAATTCCTCCTCAGTTCTCCTGTAATTTTTTATTATTTTTATTATTATCAAGAACAAAAAAAAATATAAATGTAGATTAATGGAACAAATACACTGACTAATATACTCATCATATACATTAAAAGGCTCCGATATAAGATTGAGATTACCAACATATTTTATGATACCATGGTAAAACTTAATATAAATCTTACACAAATTATTTCGAAAATGTTATGTAATCACCAACACACAAATTGTAATGTTCTTCAATTTCTTTCCATCCATCAGTAAAGTACCAACAACCTCTAATGATAACTGTTTTTTAAATTTCATATCTTGCTACTCTGATTAACAAATGTATACCTTAAATTTAATGACATATCCCTTAATGAAATAATATCATCAGGTATACACTGGAAAATAAAATAAATAAATAACAATCAATTGAAATAGATATCATATAATTAGAATAATAAATTGTTTGATAATGAAAAACTAAGAAATTTGTATTGCACTTCAATGAAATTATTGGGTACGTATTGAACGAAAAAAATCAAATGAATCCTTTGAATAGTAATGTTCCTTGTACATTTTCAATTCATCATATTGTATAAATAAATCTCCAACTACATCAAAAAAATCATTAAACTTATAACAAATATACATATATATATCCATAGAAAAACTACTAAGATGATATGTTTATAAGATTTTAAACTTACGTGTGAGAATCTTTCTATCATCCTTAAACTCATCTCGAAGACGACATAAGTCCACAAATATTGTGTCATCAGAAAACCTTTTCATCATTTTAAATTGGTGTATAACTCTTATACAACTTGAAACTGAATTTTATAATTTTTTGTATTGGTGTTGTTGTCGTATTTAGTAGGACCATTTTATAAAAAACAATATTACACAAAATTTAGTAATAAGAGCATACTAAGACAAAGATTACACAAAAATTAAAGTATAATCATATTTATAGGCAATCATACACTATTGAGAAGAAATTAATACTTGAATAAAACAACTGTATAAATAATTCTTTAATTACATGATTTACACAAATATATGTATAAAATGCAACAGAGAGTAGATTGAACGACCATATATAAAATGTAACTGAAATATAGATCCTTGGGTCGGGGAACAAATAGCGTCAAAATTATACATGGATAGGGAGGTGATATTAAATATCAACAATTAGTAAAATATATGAAATACATGTAAAAATAATACATTACACTGGTAATAATATTAATTAGTAAATGTATAGAAATATACATAAAATTAGTATATTTTGTATTACACACTCGGTTCTAATCTCATTAGTATCACATAAAAGCCCGATAAAATTCTAACTTCAAAACTAAGTCACTAAAAATTGTCTTAAAATTAAGAGTAAAAAACAATCGATTTGTGATACAAAAAAATAAAAAAATAAACTGCGGGATGAAGGAGATGACTTTTGATGAGAAACAATAAAATAATGAACAACTAAAAAGTGGAATGATGAACCTTATTACAATGTGTTGCTTGTTAAACATGAGATTCGAGCAACGAAATAATGGAACACTAAAAAATAATGATGAAGCATAAACCTTCTCTTTAAATAGGTGTGGAAACCAAAAATCGGCCCTTGGAATAAGCACGTAATTAAAAATGTAATTAATTTCATTAAATTATTGAAAAAAATACTATGAAAAAATTCTGCAACAAATAGATGATCAAGATTGATATAAATAACAATCAATATATATAAAAATTAAATAATTAGAATAAAAAATTGTTCGACAATGAAAAACATACAAATTTATATTGCACTTCAATCGAATTACTGGGTACGTATTGAATGAAAAATCAAATGAATCCTTTGAATAGTAATTCTCCTTGTACATCTTCAATTCATCATATTGCATAAATAAATCTCCAACTACATAAAAAAATTTATTAAAATTATAACAAATATATATATATATATATCCATATAAAAACAACTAAGATGATTTAATTATAAAATTTTAAACTTAGTGTGAGAAACTTTTTATAATCCTTAAACTCATCTCGAAGACGACATAAGTACACGAATATTGTATCATTAGAAAATAAACCCATCATTTCAAATTTGTATATAACTCTTATACAACTTGAAACTAAAATTGCTAACGAAAATAAATTCACTAAGAATCAGAATTGTTTTGCTTGTTAAGCATAAGATTCAAGTAATAACGAAATAATGGATGAAACTTTTGATGATGGAACTTCTCTTTAAATAGGTGTGATAATAAATCAATGGGCCTTGAATTCTCATTAAAGCCGTATTAAAGTTTATTAATAAAGGTGGAAAATAATTTACTTAATTGATGTAAAATAATTAACGATCAAGATTAATCCACTAAAAACGATCAACGGCCGAGGACGATTGGCTCCAAAACTATAAAAGGAAAAATAGTTCCTATTATATATTTATGATATCAGTGTTGGACCATGGCCCATCATTCAATACGCTTCATTGTTTTCAAATCCCTAATCTGTCCGAGAAATAACCTGGCCCATTATTGATCCTTCCTTTCACAATGAAAAGAAATGGGCCAAATCCAAAAATAATATTTTACCCAACCCATTATATATGGTTTATTATAAAATTTTTATATGAGTTACGTATATATATGGCTAATAACTATATAATTATTAGTGCATTTGAATACGACGTCGATGATTACATTTTTTTTATTTAAAAAGGAACATTTAGGGGTAACATTGACTCGAGCAAAAACTTGGATAATCTCTTTCTCATTCCGTCAACCATTTTTTTTTTAAAGAACAACTTTTCCCCCATGAAAAATATTGTCAAGTTTTATAAAATATTAAAATCCAGAAAAGGATTCTATTGAAATAGCGGTAGGTAAGAAAGAGAAGTGTCTATGTGAAAAATGTCCTGATGTTTGTGTTTTATCTATTTGCAGCAGAGGTACAGATAATTCATATAAATATATATATATATATATATATTGACTTTACTTGAGTAATTTTTTATAAAAATATGTTAAAGAGGAATGTCATCTCTAACTTAACCCTTTCATTTTCTTTTAAATCAACGGTACATGTGATATTATCCGTAAAACTTCTATAAATTTAAGTTCATGTGATTTTTTTTTAAAATAATCACTTATCTATATACATTATTATTGTTATGCATGTATATTATTTATTATTTAAAAAATCAAAATATTTTTCAACCCCGATAATGCATGCATATACATTTCATCGATAGTATTTATATATAACAGTAATATTTGGAAAAACAAAATCACGTGAACTCAAAATTAAATTTATAAAAGACCAAGGTTTGTTTGATCATAAAAAATAAATTTCTTAATAATAAATTAATTATTCCGGAAAAGTTAAAATATTAATGTCTTAATTCTACAATTAAGAGGAAGCATAATAACATTTATATCACCGTAATCACTTGTTTTATTATCTAAAACCGGTATTAGCATCCGACAAGATGGAAGGATGTAGGAATGGGACGTAGGTCTATGCGCAGTTGGCACACAAATTTAGGCTCTGGGCCTCTTACTTAAAATTTATGACACAACATAATATATCATTGAATTGAATAAACACATAGTCTTTGATCCTTTCTTTTTTTTTTTTGAATGACTTCTTTTAAAAGAAAAATATTAAAGGAAAATTATGCGAGATAAATACATCAACCCCTCATTTGTGAATTGTACATATTCCCGTCTAATATAATAGTAATAGGCATGTCTAATATCATTAGGAAAAAAAAAAGACATATATTGCAAAATCCCTTTTCTTCTACTCTATAATTGCTAAATTTCTTAACTAATGATCCAAAATGTCTCAAAGCATTCCCATTTCTTCGACCCTTTTCAATCATTCCACAAAGCAAACATAGGTGTTTGGTGCACCAGCCCGATATCGGGTACCCGACCCGACCCACTTTGATCGCCTCCTCCAACCGTCCTCGTATTTTTGTCCCTCACACTAAAAAAAATACCCATGCTAAAAAAGCCTCCACCGTCTCCGATCCCTCGTCTATCGGGCAGGGCCCACATTGTTTCTCGGAGGACTTGATGAGCGGCGGTCGGGCGGCCCACGACCGTCAACTTCCGGTGCCTGATTCTGCTCGTCTGAGGTGGCATTCCACATCATCTCAGCTAGCTCGTTTGACGTGGATTCACCGTTCGTTATTGACAAAAATGCCCCTGGCGAAGCTGACGAGGCACAAGAATTGTAGTCACTCAGGGGAGCGGGCCCCGGGTATTTAGGCGATCTTTTAGCAAGATCGCCTCCGATAAGGGTCGAGCTCGCGCAAATCCTCTTCACATCGTATCGACTTATATCGAAATTTGTGACCGCGCTCGTTCCTCTAAATTTAATCGCAGCAATGTCGTACGCCTCCGCAGCTTCTTCTTGCGTACCTAAGTCAAACTCAAAATTTAAACTAACCATACCGTAAAATACGAGATACAATACCAAAATTGAAGCATAATTTTCGGATCAAATAAAGCTAAAGAGTCATAAATACAGGAGTTGGGAATGTGAAAACACAGCACTGTTTTCAAGCATGAAGAATTTACATCTCTTTCCTAAAAAATGACAGAGACCTGTTTACAGCAAGTTATGGGTTGGGCATTTATGTTATGGTGTTGGCTTTTCAAGAGGTACAACTAATGAAGCTTCAATGTACAACAAAAATATAATTTGAGACACTTACTGAAGGTACCAAGGTACAAGTCCTTATTGCCTGCAACTCTTCCAATTCGAGCTTGCCATCTTCCATGCTGATGATGCCTGCAACAGTTTGATTAGACCAAACTATAAATAAATGATTGGGTCTCATATGCATTCAGGTCCACCGAAAGCACTCATGATGTATTTTAGAACAATGCAACTTTTTTATACCGAAATATGCAACTTGTTTACACTAAACCGTGCAACTATCAATATAGAAAATTAGTTGCGTTTTTTAGTACAAATAAGTTGCATCTTTCAAATATAACAAGTTCAAGACGGTTCTCAAACTGATTATGAGTCTTGTGATCATCTAAATTGCATACAAGACTTAGCCTAAATAAATTGATGTAAATAAGAACAGACAGAATGATGGGGTGTTTCTTAAATTCTATAGTAGATATTTATAGAATGTTGGTACTACTTTGTATTATTCTTGTTTATAGAAGATGATAATTGCAATAAAAATTCACCTTGTTACTCCTCTGTACATAGATGCTCCTCTTGAAAATCCACTACTTTTTCTGGTGATAGACAAAATATCAAAGTTCAAAACCAAAAAAAAATTGTCTTAAATCAAATTTCAAGATAAAAAAAATGCATTTTCACCTTCTCAAATGGGCTACAAATTCTTGCCTACTCATGTTCTTCATGTCATCAAGCTCCTTCTCATAGTTGCTTAGCTGATTGACACAGGATAAAATCGAAATTCGACCCGTAAATTACCATCAGTAGATACATTCGGATAAACAAATTTCTGGAGGAAAAAAAAAATACTGTGAAGTTAATATGTGTAGATGGTCCCCAATATTTCAAAGCAGCTAAATCGTAAGCTCGAGCTGCTTTTTCCTCTTTATCATATCCCCCTTTAAAAAGAACAAAAACATAGGTAAATTCCTGAAAATGTATTTCAGAACTAATTGCAAATTGCAAAGATAGCAGAAACTTACCAAGATACACTGATTTTCCGGGCCCCCAAAAAAATTACAAGAAACAAGAATGTTAGAATGTTTGCAACAAAATCATAAGAATTCAGAGAAAAACAGAGTATTGAATGTATTTCACCTTGCCTTCCTTTTCTTGTTTGCCCTTCCTTTCTGCAACTGTTATCCCACAAATGAGCTTCATATCTACCAGTCCATCTATGTCTAAAACACAATATTCCCTCATTTTATAACAAAGTAATTGAAAAAATCGTTCTAAATAAGAGATGGAATTCTTGAAATACTATTTGATTTAGGCAAACACTCATGTGTATTACTTGTTATCGCTAAACAGTATTAGCTGTTTTGGTGAACATTATCCCCTGTTTTCACTGAACAGGGTTACTTAATCAGTATCAGAGGTATTCATTGAACAGTATTACTTGTTACTATTGAACGGTATCACTTTCACATAGAGTTACTCTTGATAAAGTTTTTGATTGTTTTTTATACCTGGTAACACCGCGATACTGAGAAGTTCTTTGCCCAAAAGTGTCGATCGATTTACGGGGCACCGCCTCTTTAACAGCACCACTCTTCGCCGCCGCCCGTTTCTTCCCATCCGCCACCGCCTGCGGCGTTAGCGCCACCGCCTGAGAACTCGGATTCACAGTCAAAGAAAGCGCCTGAAAATCACAACCACCACTTCCCTCCGCCACCGGTTTCTCCAGCCAAGACCTGAACCCAGAAACCGGAGTTCCACCGCCCAACGCCGCCTGATAAACACCATCGGGATTCGCAGCAACTATTCCATAGTTATACGGTTGATAAAAAACAGAGGGATTGGGGAAACTCTCTGTTTTGTGATCATCACAAGAGCCACTGAAACTCGGCACCACATTCACGTTAATTTCTCCGGGTTCATTTGGGGACGAATTCGAGTAACAACATCCCAGAAAATCTTCGAATTTCGGAGCTTCTTCATTCGCGTTTGAATTCGATTCATTCACGACATTATCATACCTCCAATCTACAATCACAAACACCCAAACCAAACCAAAATTAAAATTCCCAAGATCCAAACCCAAAACGCAAAAACCAAAAATCAACATTCAAACCCAGTTAACAACGACCCAAAAATAAGAACCAAAAAAAAAATCTCACATAAACAGAACACAAAATTGAACCAAAAACACAAAAAACGTGACATACAATGTTCATCAGAGATAACCGGAGTATGAGCAGGGAAGCAACCGCCACCGTTATTCTCCGCCGCCGCCTCGCCGTCTCTAGCGGTGGCGCCGATTCTCAGATGGGGCGTCAGAGAAAATCCCAACCAATTACTCATCATAAAAAATAAAACACCACACACTTTTTTCAACGCAATGGGTTTTTTTCAATTGAGAGGTCAGCACAAACTCCAAAGCTTTATATATATATATTTCATCAAAAACACCCACCTCATGCAACCAAAAAAGAAAAAGAAAAAGAAGAAGATATTTCCAATTTCCAATTTCTTTTCGATTTTGTTATTAGTATTTCAGAATCTTTGAATACCGTCGTTTAATTATAAAACTGTGATAGCTCTCTGTTCTGCGCCATTCTGCTACATGATGCCTCGTTTTTCGTTCCTGAGGTTTTTGCAGGTTTTCGTGGTCATGGGAGGGGCAACGTACAATCAACTGTGACGCGGGTGCATGGGCTTCTACATGTAGCCGCGGCTGCTACTGACTTGGAGAAAGGCCGCTACATGTGGGTGGGACACTTGGCGCCGTCTTAGTGGCTGTATCAATAGGTGTTGATTGGATGTAGCGTAGCTAAATGTTGCCTGGGTGTTAAATGACTTTATAGCCCTTTTTGTCTACTTGCACTGCAGATCAACTATAGGAAGGAACATTCATTTTCTATACTATGTAAGTTGATAAAAAAAAAATTACACAGTGCAATTTTAAACTTTTTTTTATTTGCTTGTTTTGATCGGTAAATTGTAATTTATCTAGTGTGATTTTTCTTTATTGAAGTTTTTTTGTTTACTTATTTCATCATTGAATATAATTTATTTTATAGTGCATGCTTTGTTTATTAACGGTTTCATCTGCTCTAAAAATTTGATTTATTTTACTAGAATGGTATTTCTATTTATATGTCACTTTGCTATACATAAACAAATATTTCATTTTCTTTCTGCAATACTCTTTATAAATATGAATATGAGTGAATAAATACTACATATAAGAGTATTGTAATACCCTAATTAATGAAAGAAATGATTTGTGCGGATGAATAAATTTTGTAAAATTGTAAGAAATAATATTAAAATAAGAATGAAAATAAATGATTCTCATACTGAACCCAAAGGCTCCCAACCAAGCACCCTTCACTGAAAGAAAGTTTGTGAATTTCTGGTGGAGAAAAGATAATGGTAAAGATGGATTTCCTTAAATATCTTGGGACAACATTTTAAGTCAGAAGTGCAAAGGGGATGGGATTTTCAAGAAGATGGAAATGTTTAACAAAGCATTGCCTGTCAAACAAATTTGGAGAATCATTTAACAACTGAATTCCTTTGTTGCATGATTTTTTAAAGGGAGGTAGTTTCGGCATTAGATATCATGAGAGCTAACTTATGTTCCAATCCATCCTACGTCTGGCGTTCGCTTCTTCGGAGCAAAAGCCTCCTCGAGCTAGGATTGATGTGGAAAGTAGGCACTAGTGAAGCTATTGGCAATTGGAAGGATGATTGGATATCAGGCCTGCATTCTGGGAGAATACAATCTCAGATTGGTGCCCCAACTGCGGTCAGCAATTATATTACCTCAAGTCTGCGGTGGAATGAACCACTTTTGCGTCAAAGTTTTCTAACTTTCGAGGTTAGCGCTATTCTCCAAATACCTTTACGTGATGAACAGGGTGATGATTCTCTATTTTGATGCTTTGAGAGCCATGGTGTGTATTCTATGAAGTTTGTGTAATTGTGGTTACTTGATAACCATCCACATTCTTCTTCCCTACACGATGAGGCACGATGGAAATTTATATGGAGTATGAACGTCCCGCCAAAGATAAGAGTTTTTGCTTGGCAAGTATTTTCTAATTCGATAGCTATCCCAGATTACTTGCGGAAAAGACACATTTCTTCCTCCTTGGTATGTTATTTATGCAAATTTGAATTAAGGACCATCTTGCATTGTTTGGTCCACTGTAACCGCAATAAGAAATTCTGAAAAACGACACCTTTTTGGGAGGTATTACACCCATTAAAGGGACAGTATTTTTGTGACGCTAGTAAATTTGTCAATGGTAGCTTTGGAACATCTGAGTTTGAGATTTACATATATAGTTGTTGGTGTGGGGTTGTATAACAAAATACAATTTGGGGGGGAGGTGGCACAGAATGGAAGGCGTCGTCATTCACATGGGTCCGAGCATATATTGTTGAATTCCAGTCGACGAGAGAGGCTATGCAAATACCAACCTACGTGATTAAATCCCAAGGCACAGGAGTCAAGTTGGAGTAGGCCACCGCATAATGAGTTACAACTATACGTGGATGCAGCAGTTCATGAGAACGAGAGATGGATGGGTGTATGTTTTGTTCTACGAGATCACAAAGGACGACTCAAGGTGGCAGCCGCCCACACCTTAGAATGGTCGGGAACCAGGGGCAGAGGCACCCTATGCCCAAGGAGGGACATGGCCCCCCACCCCAACACCATATATATAAACACACATAATATTATATCGGTTTGATTTTTTTAAGGCACATATAAAATATTATGGCAAATAACAAAGTTTAGAGTAGGTCTACGATGGAACTTGTTCATAGTATAAAATTTATATCACTACACTTACAAACTAATACCACTACGCTTATCAACTGATACCATTACACTTTAGAAACTGAGATCATAACATTAAATGCTATAGGCATTAGTTATAAGAATAGTGATATCAGTTTATAAGTGTAATTGTATGAATTTCTTACTATGAACAAGTTTCACAGAAGAGTTTGTGCAGAGTTCAATATACATGAATTATGTGCTTCTCTTGTCTTCTTTTTATATTTCTAAAATTCACGTTCTTGAATATCCATAAATACTAAAGTTTTCATTGATATGAAGTATAAGCATTGTTTTATAAGAGAAATATTTGTGTATTATGAATACCTAAAAAAGTTACTAATATTTATGTATTTTGATATAAATATTTTTTAAAATTTCTTATCAATCACGGTAATATTTTTAGCGTTAAATTTTATTTCCGACTGTTGGTCCCCCTAATCTCAAGTCCTGGCTCCGCCCCTGTCGGATACCTTGGTAGCGGCAGAGTCAAAAGCCTACAAGGCCTTATAGTTTTGCGCTGACATTGATTACGATGGGATACACGTCTATTTAGATACTTTGTTGACCGCGTAGGCAGTTACGGGGCGACAAATATTCGATTTTAATTGGTGACATAGTGTAGGTTGTACAACGAAAATGGAACACATGGAAACTTTATTAAGTTACGACATGTTCCTAGGAAACTTTATTAAGTTACGACATGTTCCTAGAAAGTTAAATCGTTTAGCGGATAAGGTAGCTCATTTTGCTTTTTATTCGGCTCAGCAATCCATCTAGGTTGAGACCGATTTTCCGACTGGAAATGTTTTTTTTTCTCTTTCTTATACGAATATATTAAAATTGGGCCGCCATTTCTTAGATTCGGATGGACTTCTCAGAGCTCTTTAAGGCGAAGGAATAGGCCCAACAAATTGAAGAAAGAGTTGGGCTTCCTAACAGTAAATACCCTAACACGTAATTCATTATAATTAAACTAATGTATTCAATCAATTTATTTCTTAGTCATTTAATTAAAATGTTACGTAAAGATTTGAGGATAATAAAAAATTTCATAATAAAAATTTGTCATTTGAAATACATATTTCAAGTTGAAGAAGATTCTGTAGAAATGAAATGATGTCACATAACATTAACATATTTCAGATAATCATTTTACTATCTGATGCACGTAGTTTGGAACAATTGAATTCCTCTAATATAAATAATATTTTGTGTATTATCTTTTTCTTTTTTTTTAAAAAACGCTATATCTAAAATAAATGATATTATCAAATAGTGCAGATTATCATCTAAAAAAAATGTAAATCTATTAAAATATAACGTGCATGAGGTTGGTCGCATTAACTATTTTAATGGGAGCAATATAATAATGAAACGTATAGTACTGTTACACAAATTTTACCCTTACCTAATATTATTACCTAAACTAAATGACCCAATTTTTTTCTACCAAAATAGCCTGAATTAGTACACCAATTTAAATTTCATAGATCCTTATGTCCAATTTATATTTGACTATGTGTTTGTATGCACACAATTTGTATCATCCCCAGGTCTTGCCAAGTCCAATTTGATGATATATTTTACAATTATACAATTTGGTATATTGAAATATGCTATTTATTTATACTAAATCTTGTAATTATTATTATAGAAAAATAAACTACAGGAAAATAGTGTATTGCTTACTAAATTTTTTAATATTTTTCTAACATGCCTACAAAATTTACAAAAAAAAAATAATTTAAATGTCTTTAAATAGTAAAGACTTTGCCTACAATTTTTTAGTTATATAGATTATTTTTAAACTACAAATATAATTGCCTAGGAAATTATTTGTGTAGAATAAGTTTGTCTACTGAAATTACAAATGTGTAGGTAGATTCTTTCGTTGATAATTTATTTACCTAGGAAATTATTTGTGTATGTATTTTTCAAAGATCATTTTAAAAATTGGTAGGTAAATCGTCGTAAGCAATCTTCATTTTTAAGGATCAAATTATTTTTATAAAAAATTTAAGTAGCTACTTGAAAATTTTTCGTAAGCAATTTTTATTTATTTGAAGTGATTGTTCTTGTTGATTCAATATAAATAAATTGTCTTATTCTTTTAAATATAATAAATTACATGATTGTAAAATATATTATGAGGCATTGTTGATTTTGACATGTGAGCCGCTCTTTATATTTGTTTTTCATGTCCTATGTCAACTTTCTCATTTTGTTTGAAAGCTTGGTGTAAATCACCCCGGAGTACGTTTGTAAATGAATTTGGGTGAATTTGATGAACAATTAAAAGTGTTTGAATTATGTACATCTAGTACATGTTGAGAGTTTGGATTTTTGTAAAACTTAATATTGAAGAATACTCCCTCCATTGTAAATAATGGTTTCCTTTAGCTTTACGCAGATTAATAAAAGTTGTTTATTGTGGTTGAAAACTTGAAATATTAAATTTACCAATAAAGTTTTTCATATACTTTTATTTATTGAATAAAAAATGTAAAAAACAATGACGCTTAATTCAGTTCATTAAATAGAGACATTTTAAATAATTTATCCTCTTTCAAAAAAAAATAAAAATGGGACTATATCATGGGAAAACACACAGAGGGATAGTGAATCATCATTTTTTAGGACACGAGGAGTATTACAAAAGTATGTGATATGTAAAGCAAAAAAGGGAGAAATATAATGTTGTTAGAATTTTAACTGCAATTATAGAAAAATTGATTGAAAAAAAAAATTAACGAACTTAAGTTTATACTTAAGTTTATTGATTCAATTCGTCAGGAATGATTATGTCTAACGATATTACTAAGTTAGAAGATTTATTAATATTTTTGCATTAAAACTTGAGTCAAAACTCTAAATAATCATTCAACTCGAATATTATTTTAAAGACCCAAAAATTTATGAGATATGAAGCGATCAATCGGTCTCCATAACCTAACAATTTGATTAGACGCTCATAACTCAACAATTTCAGACTAATTTCAAATGTAACTTTTCTCCTTCATTTTATTGATAACTTATCGATAGTAATTTCAAGCATTTATCTCAATTTTCAAAGTCAATTGAAATGATGCATAACTTAAACTCCACTAAGATCACAATCTCAGTTAACATGTTTGCAAAATTCTCACTTCATCGAATTTAGACTTCAATTTCTTATAAGGTTACAACCTTAGTCAACACATAATCATGATTGAACCCCCAATTCTACCTCGCCCTTTTCTCCACCAAAACCCTCCCCTGCGCAGCAAAGCCATAGCCATGATTGAACCCCCAATTCACAGCAACTACAACCAATGCAATCCCCATCATATTCGCGCGATCATCAACAACCGCAGTTGATACAGCAATAGCCGCAGAAAACGGCAACAGCAGCAGCAGCAGCAGCAGCAATCGCAGCAACAGAATAATAACAACGTCAATAGTAGTAGCAATAATAATAATCAAGTAGGAGTATCGAATTTCTAGGGTTTGTTGAGGAACCCTTGTGTCTAGGCTTAATTAGATGCAGCATAGTAGTGATATTAATTATCAATTAGAAATGATGGGGCAACAGCAGCAGCAGGGCTCCGGAATTTATGGGCTGATGAATTTTGGTGGAATAGTTCCAACAATGCAACAGAACAACAATGTTAGTGTCAATAATGCTAAAGAACAACCGGATGGTAAAACAGCAGAAGCGGCAAATAGGGTCACCAAGGTCAGTTGCATCAGCAGATTATATGAAGCATGATTATTACATGTTCTATTGTTTAACATGGTCACAAGGTGATTTCTGCTTGATATGCAGGATAGTAATTACAATTAGTGTTGTTTTCCTTGGCACATTTGGCTGGACGTATGCATTGATTCCTTCAATATCTGAATGGTTGTTAAATTGCTACTTATTTAGTATGCATATTTTTGGTTTTCTCTTTCAGAAAAGGATTAAAATTGCTGATTGACCAGCTTTGAAATGTTAATTGGCTTTTATCATTAATTACTTCGTGTTTGCTGGTGTGTTTTCTAGGATTTTTTGTTTATCAATTGTGTTTCAAATGTTGCTTACGGTCATGGATAAATGAGGATGGTTAGTGGTTATAACGATGTTTGATTTGTATTGGTCTTATATGCTCATTGATTCTTCCAATTTATGTAGGTTTTATCCATTTGAGAAGTTCTTTTGGGTTATGAGTTTCTGAACCAGCTATTATTTTTTGAGTTTAGCCATGCAAAATGGATCCATGGAAGCATCTCAGTTCCATCCAGGTAATTCTCCTGGGCAGTCCTTGGCAGGAGAGCGAGCAAAGTGCACTCAATCTGACTCTCCACTTAGAGAAAATAGGGATGAGACAAAGCCAACTGAGGCGGCAGCTTTCACTGCAAAATGCACTTACTGGTAGTCAGGTATAAATCATCTTATTTAAACTTCGAGGGCAATATATTTTTAAACTGAAATGAAGCAGGCTTGGATTGCCCACGTTAACAATGCATCAGCTATTTGGTTAATGTGTGTGGCTGTAATGTGTCTATAGTGACAGAGTTATTGTTTTATACCATCCTCGGATCTCAGTAGGAGATGTTGAGTAATAAAGTTTTGGGTTCCTCTTAATCGCGACTATAAGATTTTATGTGATACTTTTTTTCTTACTTCTTTTTAAGTGATGTGATTTTAGATTCATCAGTTATTCACCTTCTTTTCGCTTCCATGTATAGTTTACTTTTTCATGAATATATATTTCCAGCAGACTATATATTACTGCGCTCCTTAAAATGTTTTCCATACTCGACTTCTTGTAGGATCTAAGAAGAAGTATCTTGTTTTGCCTTTTGCTCCTTTGTTCTTGCACTATTGTTTGTATGAAAATAAATATAATACTAGTCAGGCTCATTTTTTTTTTCCGATTTGAGCAATGGCTATCCCATGCTTTCTTTTAGTTTGAAGTAACTCAGGAAGAGCTAATTCAAGCCCATCTAATTTTTACATCTTTTCTTTCAGTTAGGAGGAACTTTTTTCTTATCATAAATATTTTTAAACTACTACTATAATGTTCTTTCACGATTTCTCTAATTTTCAACTCAGAGGGTCTTTCAACAATTTCATGCACAAGAAATAGCTAAAAAGACAAACCACAAACTTCTGTTCTTGCTCAAGAAACCTCGTGTTGCTTTTTTTTCCTGTATATTCTGCTCAGCATTCAGGGATTTTGTTTCACTTCCCCTCATTACACTATAATATGTGAAGTAATGATAGATGATATAGCCGTTCAAATTTAGTCCACCTTGTTTTTTCATGGTTAGCCATTTTTGCTATGTGAAATTGTTGCTCTGTAGTGCAAAATTTGCTTTGAAGTTTATATTGAACATTTAGAACTGAGTTTTTTTTTCAATATAGGAGACGGTTCGATCTGCCAAACCTGATTTGTTAAGTACTGGAGTAATCAAATTCTTTCTCCTGAATTGAGATGTGAGTAAATGCTGTGTGTTGTTATATACAGACAATGAAGGGTACTCTGTTTGGCTTTTTTCTTATCACAACCTTGATGATTTCCTTGGGAGGAAACTTGTTAATGTGATTTATCTGATATCTAGTGATTGGTGGAAACTCTAAATTGGAATCTTTAGTTTTTTAACTTGGAGTATAATTAATTGTCCTTAATTTTAAATCATGACATTTTCAATAAAGTTTCTTGGTTTGTAACGTGTAATTTTATATTTAGCTAGTACTTTCACGCGTTATTAGTAAGTTCTCAACTATGTCTCTGTTGGACCAACAATTGTTGATAATACTAACTCTAAGTGGTCCTGATTGATACCATTTGTGTTTAATAGGTTCTTTAACTTCCCATTCTTTGCCTTAAAAAAAAATGGATTCCTAATTCTCATGCCTTAGCCGCATTTGTTCTACAGTGCAGTAAAGTTGTCTTCAAGCCAGAAAGTTAGTCGCTAAACATCAGTTTAAATTGACATACCTCAAGGACAGCTTGAGTTGCTAGTAGTAAGAAAGTACTGAAATTATCCATGATTTCAGGGACTTATATTCAATAGATGATGACAGAATATACTATAGTAGGCATAGATATTTACCCCCTAAATATGGAAATTGTAAATTTCAGATGTCAAGAGGAAGCATCTAATGCACTTAGTTTTTATATGGTACAGTTCAGTCACATAACATCTGGTTCTCTATATGTCAGCACTACTCGTAATGAGCTCCAGTGTATTTCTATTTCCATATGTGTTGAGGAAAAAACGCTCTAAAGGTTTATTTATTTTATGTTTGTTGGGGGTAGCCTGCCCCAATTATATGGGATTAAAGGATCGATTTGTTTTGTTTGTTTGTTACGGGGAATGAAACAAGTATTCTAATGTAATTCTTCATATGTGTAAATTTATTATAATTCTTAATATAAAATTCCTTGACGAATAAGGTATTTTTGGACGACACTTACTCCTGGGCGTCTTCCTTTCCAAATTCCAAATTCCCTCCCAAACCAGAACCAAAAAATGCATTCACATATTTTCAATGCATTTATTACTAATGCAGCGCCATTTTCAGCACAATCTTTTAAGATCTTCTCCCTAGATACCCAAAGCTTTCGGTACATTCCTTAAGGGGTACATTACATATGTAAATTGTTAGGGAATTAATATAAATGAATAGATTCCAAACCATACTACAAGCTCGAGCTTTTCGATGAGATGAAATTTATTCATGGTATTAGAGACTTTGGCTCACGTCCACGTTCTAGGTTTAAAGCCCGCAGGAAGCAACGCCACCCATATTAAATACTCCACTCGATGGGCCTCTTCCCCAGAGGGTAGAGTCGAGAATTCAGCCCACGAGTGAGGGGGAAGTGTTTGGGAATTAATATAAATAGATTCCACACCTTTTTACAAGCTCGAGCTTTAGATGAGATGAAATTCTTTCATAAATCATGAAGCAAAATAATAATGTCCCAACAGAAATATGGTTGATTTTCCTGATCCCATATGAACACCTTGTAATTATTTACAGATTAAGCGTAGCCTACTTTCTTTTCTTGAAACACTTTATCAGAATTTATGGGTCTGCCCTTCATTTATGATGTCAATCTGTTGGAATTTGGCAAAATAAAAGTTCAGTTTTGCTTGCTCTCTTTTGTACTGGTCTACCTTTCCGTGTATGGGCGGGATTTACCACTAAGTCAAAAAGTAATAATAAATGCAGGGCGGTATTAAGTTGACGTCATTTATGAACGCTCAGAATGCTATATCTTAGCAGCAGTGGTTAAAGCAAATGCCAGCCATATCCTCCCCCAATTCATCTTTACTTCCTCTTCTCCACAACAGCAGTCACCAAGAATGGTGGGCCTCGGAGATAAAAAATCTGTAAGTTTGACAGGATCAGAGCCAGATGCTACTGCATTGGGGATAACTACGCCAGGTGGAAGTTCAAGCCGAGGAGCAGAAGCCAGCAATCAACTTCTCGGAAAGAGAAAGATACAGGATCTAGTATCACAGGTTCCTAGATTTACTTTTTAAATTATTATTATAGCTATTCGTATCTTTGGACTTCAATTATGCAACATGCAAAACAATCAAGATATGGAGGGTATATAGTATGGATAAGTTTGAATTTCTCGTATCTAATATTAATCAATCAGGATTGGATTTGGGCGTGAATCAAAATAATACTCCCTGCACACCGCTAAGATAGGTTTCCTTCCACTTTCGTGTGTCGCAAATTATAGGCTTATTTCTTTGTTAAAGTCGTTAATTGTTCTCCAATTGACCAAAATGACCTTATTTGACACAGTTTTAAGAAAATCTCAATAAACATTAAACTTTTTTTGTCATCTTGTGCAAGGGTAAAATAGGAAGAATGTAGGAAAAAATTACAAATTCCAGTATAATTTAATGTCTTCTTAATCTGTGTGAAAATTCGTCTAAGCCTATCTTAGTGGTATGGATGGAGTATCAACCATATTATCTATTTGATGTATTTCATAATGGGCACTAGATATGAAGAGTGAAGAACGTTTGTATGTTGCAGTTGGGTGTAAATGGAAAACTGGATCCTCGAGTCGAAGACCTTCTTTTAGAGATCTCCGATGACTTTATTTATTCGGTGAGGCTCACTGATCCCTGTATAAGCATCTTTGGTGTTATAGTTTTTCTTTCTTCCTTTTTTTTTTTTTAAAATTTTGTTTTTTTAATGTTGATGTGGTTCATATTTGTAATTTCCTAATCTCTTATGATGTTTAAAGTTATTAAAAGTTTGTGGACTTGTATTTTTGGTGATACTAAACCATTTTGGTAAAATATTTAGAGTGGCTTCTGTATGCCAGATACCTATTACTTATCCTAAATCTTCTTTTGGGGGAAGGTTGTACCAACTTTGATTGTTTTCGTCCTGTTAGAGTTGTTACCCCTAATAACTTAGAATTTTGCATTGCATATTTATTCAACATATAAGCTGTGATTACTTATAATAATCAGCTCTGACTTGCTAGTCTTCTGTAGTTATTTCTTTAGTTGGACCCGCCCCCAAAAAAAAAAAAAAAAAAAAAAACAGATAATTTTCACTGTCAGCCAAATAGTGACTCAAAGATGACACACTTATCTTTCTGAATAGGTGTTGTGCTGGGAATGGTAAAGCATTGCTTCATCTAGTTAATTTTTGTGGCAGTTGCTTATTCCCTTGAAGTAGTTGCACATGCATATATGATATAGCAATACTTGATTGATGATAGCCTTGCTTAAGTATTAATTACACTATTTTTTAACCTATTCCTGTTATATAATGTAGGTTACTTCATTTGCATGCACACTGGCAAAGCATCGCAAATCATCAACTGTGGAAGCGAAAGATGTGTTGCTGCATCTAGGTTGGTGCTGAATGCAGTGTTCTTTTCTGCTATATGTTTTTTTCTGTATAATGTATGACATTTAACTGTTAAAACAACCCTCCAATTCAGACAACCCAAGTTTTTTAAAATTGAAATACCAATACTTTTTCATTTCTCTTTTAAAATTATGCCCTGACACAGAAGATCTGGATTATATAGCTACCACATACTTTTTACAGATTTAAAATTTGTATTTTACCTAATGAAATTGGGAATAGACTAAATTCTTTTCCAATTTAAATATGAATTGAGAGGTATAACTTGACTATATTGCAGGATTTTCTAACCCACTGCAGTGTCTTTCAGCAAAAAATGAATCCCTTCTCTCTTTTTTTTGTTTGGATTAAGCTCACCGAATGACTATTTGCAGAGAAAAAACTGGAAGTTGAATATTCCTGGGTTCTCAAGTGAGGAAAAAAAAACACCCAGACCATGTAAGCTTGTATTTTTTCTTTTCAAACTTTTGTTTAGTTTTCTAATACTTAGTCATAAATGAAGATATAAAATCATCTTTTGTTACTTGACTCATTCAAATCCATTAAGTACTATGTATTACAAGTTCTGGATAAGATTAATCTAGTACTATTATTTAATTTTTGCATCAATAGTGGATCTAGAAATTAAATTTTCAAACATTATGTATTCCATATTCAAAAGTTATATGAATTTGCCACTTTAAGTATTGTCACTCCATCCCAGTCACTGGAGGCATACAACTTTATAATGATGGAAATAGTAGGATGTAAATAATCACACGAGATAAACAAATAAATAACTGGAATTAGCTACATATAAAAGTGCCCATCTGTATTTGATAATGAAATTTTTACACAGGTGATGGAGCCTGTACAATACGAGGCAAATAGCTCTGCTTCACAGATGATAGAGCCTGTACAATCTGAGACAAATAGCACTGCTAAGCAGATGGTCGACCAAGTTGGTTCAAACCCTATGATAAGGATTGGTCCAAGTTCAGAGCAGTTGGTTCCACAATCTGCTGTACCCCAGATGCTGCAGCAGAATCCCGAACTCTGATAGGTATCAGTTCCCCTTTTTTAGCTTCATTTTGTTGATACTCAGTATAAGGATAAATATATGGTATATTTTAAATGCTAATGTGTGATTCTCTCCTAACTTTTAATTTTATCTTCTCCCAAATGTTGATTTCAATATGTTCACATTGAACTTTGCCAATCGGGTTGGCCATGTAATGAGTTGTCTTATACAGTTAAAGTTATAGTATTATGAAGTACATAAGATCCAATATAGCTAAATTCATGAATTATCGTAATGGCTGTATGATAAAAAATAATGAAAATTTAAAGCTTTTGTTATAATAAGGTCCAAGTATATATATGGGGTATAGTTGTAAGTTTGCTTGTACTATGCTCGTTTTTAATGGTCATTGGAGTGAATGATGTAATACAATCTGTTTTAGCATAAAAGTTTTGCAAACTACTGTTTCATGGTGCAAATGTGGTTGCCCGGATTTGATTCTATCGATGTGGTCGTGTATCTTGCTCTATGTAGACCTAGTTCTTCGCCTTAAGACTGATTATACTTTTGTTAGGTTGGCACCATTTTTATATACGTCGATTTTTTTGTTGTGCAGGCTAGGGAAGCATTTCAACAGCTACTTAAAGGATGTGCCTATCAATCCAGTTGGAGGATATTCTGCATTAAATTATGAATGAATAATTGCAGTACTTGTCAAACGTGAAATACTTAACCTACTTATCAAACCAGATTCGAGTTTTAGTCTTGTCTATGAAGTAATAATCTATGGGATAGTTCTAGGTGTTGCCTGCCTTTAATAAAAGAAATTAAATACATTGGTTAGGAAATGTGCAACTATTAATCATCATTACTTTAACCTTTGACGAAGTGAAATAACTCAAGTGGTTAGAACACCACTACCTATACCGTAAGGTCATGGGTTCGAGTCACTATTTGCCCGATCAAAAAACAAAAGAAATTATTACGATAACCTTTCGTGCAATTACAAGAAATAAAACAGGTTTGAAACATTGCTAGCTAGCTTGACTCCAATTTCAACATATACAGAGTCAGTTTCTACCATTCGACCAAATGATCCCACAACATGAACAGCGTCACAAGAATACAAATTACCAATGCTATGCGTAATTCTCGGTATTGGATCTTAAGATCATTAGTAGTTGCATCTTGTGCATTCATTCTTCTCAGAATTCTGGGTATGGTTTTGTTGCATCTTATGCATGTCTCAGGATCGCTGATCTTTGAACGCTCTTGGATCTTTGAACTCTCTTGTTTGGAGCCACCTACAGTCGGATAATCGTGTAACTTCAATGTTATAATTTGGAATGAGTAACTTCTAGCAGAAAAGAACATATCATTCATGACAAACCTGGATGCTGCAATACATCTTTCGAATCCAAAGTTGAAGATTTGGGAAGCTTAGCCGATGTGCATGCCAGTGTAGTAACCTACATTATGCATTACAGTTATATACCTTAGAAAACACATAAAGGATGAATATAGCACAGATGAATCACAACGGCAGGAAAGAAAGAAAGAAAAAAAAAACAGTAACAACTACAAGAATACTCATCATAGGAATTGGTGAACCTCACCGAATCAATAACGTTACCAGTAATCTCAAAAATGAGGTCTTCGACTTCAGGATCCAGATTTCCATTTAAATTCAACTGCAGCGCAGAAATGTTAATCATTCTTCATATATCGTACCCACAAAAATAGATAACCCGGTTGATATTGTTTCTCATTACAATTAGATGATGAAAACTTCGAACTTGGTTCACAGATATTTGAAGGTGAACTCTGTATACTGTTTGGCGTGCAAAGTAATACTGTATATCATACAAAGTATCACTGTTTTGTAACTTTACAGTGATTTTGAGAAGTATACACATAAATCAATTTCTTCTTTAAATAGTGATACTTATTATGCTAAAACTAAGGTTGGAAAACTCAAACTCAGTCAAGTAATATAACTTCAAAATCTCGATTTTTGTGATTGCACGTTTCATAATTCGCGAGTGAAAATACAAAGAAAAGAGAAAGTTGGAACCTTTGATAACATATCATGTATCATTCTCTTCCTGATAAATTTGTTGCTGCCTTCCGTGCCATGGCTTGAACGACCGCCTGGTGTAGCATCATCTGGATGCGATCCGATCAAACACACAGATTTCTGGTCTCCTGGGCCCACCGTTCTTGGTGATTGCTGCAGAAGTTGAAGCTGCTGTTGTAGTTGAAGACGATCTGAAGATGAATCGCGGTAGTATATTACTGGCATTTGCTTGAACCACGGCTGTGGAGATGTATCCTTCTGCATCACACCTGGTTGTCCATTCTGAGTCAACCCAGAAATTAGAGCATTCTGTCCCTGCAATTCTTTTTCCTATAATCCAACCCATACCAAGAAAAGGAGCAGCATTAAAGGGCAAAACTGTGCATTTTGCTGAAGAAAAACAATCGATTCAAAACGGTTTTTAAAATCTACGGGCTTTGAAATCCTGATAAATCCTAATTTTAAAAACTCAAAACAAACATCACCATAAATTCGGGCGCGCTTTTTAACTACTATGAAAACGAAGAAGGCTTAGCAGAATCTGTTTAAAATGACCAGGTGTCTCATCATTAAATACTTTACCCATCATTTATACACTTAAGATGTTTATAAAAGCTTATACCTGAGTAGCAGCAACAGCATCTTGCAACGAAAGCATCTGCCTCAGTTGGGCCGGCGTCACCCTTTCCTGGGTAAATTGACAAGGTAAAATGAGTGAGCTCGTCTGCTGCGGGGGTTGTACCATCTGCTGTTGCGCTTGCACCGTTTGCATCTGCTGATGTTGCTGTGTGGAGTTTATTCCACCAGAACTCATCTGTTGTTGCCTCATAAGTAATTGGAATTTATTGACATTGTTTTGCCGCATCTTATCAAACCTAGGCACCGGAATATTCCTCTGTAAATTGTTATTTTTTGAGGCTCCATTCCCTCTGTTGCTCTAACTTCTCATGCAGCATCTGTTGTTGCTCCAGCTGCAGCATTAGTGATTCCTTCAATTGCTGCCGCTCCATAGTCGACACTTCAGTCATTGCTGTGATTTGCGGCAACACTATAGGTTTTCGATTTCTCTTGTTAGATCAAACAAAAAAAAATAAAGAGGAAGAAAATGCTTATAAACGAACACTCTTAGCAACCGAATTGCGAGAGAGAGCAACAAGTATTCTTTTGCTTCTTCTTCCTTGTGTTTCGTTTTCGCTAACAATGCTTATATATGCAGACTGTTTTGTATGTATCGCTGGATAATTTGGCTTGACGTTGGTAACTATGGAGATTTTAGTATCAATTGGAGGAAATGGCAATGAGAGGGACATCGTAACAAAGAGAATATCTCTTATTTATTTTTTAAACATGCAACTTGTATCCGTGAAAACAAGTTGCATGTTTCAATGGAAGACTTGCAGCGTAATTGGATTAACCACTCGGAATTATCATTAAAACCAAACCCAAATTATCAATTTCGATTAAAACAATGCACATGCTTTTTCTACAATAGATCATCTATCTAGAGTATTATATACGACAGTTTCACAAATATCCTCCATCGATAACAAAAAGAAATAGAAAACTGAATCAGTAAATGAATGCCATTAACAGTTTTCTCATAACCAGAACATATAAACAAAGGACTGTACACAAGTAAATTTATATTTACAAGAGCGGATTTAAGAAAATCCATAGCCTAAAGTACACCGTTCTGATATATACTGCCCCGTTCGACTGAGCACACAAGCTTACTCTACAAAAAGTTTGTGCTCGTGGGATTTGCAAAATAGTGAACTCGATATATCAATTTAGATTTGATAGACCTGTTACCGACAAGATTACAGAGAATGGATGGAGGCTGAGCCGAAGTCATCTGCTGCAATTTGCGTGAAATGATGTGATTATCCATGATCATTATCTCTAACAGTTGTCTGGTGCTCTGCAAGGCATTAGATTTAGATATCAGTAACAATTTTAGTCAAGGAATTCGATAACTGAGGAAGTTGATAAAATTAGAACCAGATGCTTTGCTAATATGAGGGGACTTTGGGACCTGATTTACCCTGATTGAGTTTGTTAATGAAATAATATCAATGGAAAAAATTAATAATCGGGAAAATCAGAGAAGCAGCAAAAATTCTAGCAAAGCTCGGATTTATCGAAAGCTTTTCAACCAAAAATGATCTTGTGCTGAGAATGAGATGACAAGTAAATATAAAGAAACTAAAGTTTAGACCACGATAGAAAAGGAGATATATTATTTAGCATTCTCAAATTCACAGCTACACAATTTGGACTAGCTTCGATTGTTGGTAGACAAAGAAGATAGCTGCATACCTGAGGATTTAGACCTTCCATATGATTTATGATGCCATCCTGTAGAAAAAGTTAAAAGAAATAGTATCTCATGTTACTTCTATAAAACAGAGTGAGAACTATTAAAAAGAAAAATTGATATTAATTTAGATCACATGGCATTGCACCACCAACAATAAAATAGATGATGATAAAGCAAGAAGCAGCTTTACCACAGGTAAAGGAACTGAACAAGAAAATGAAATTCTAAGGCACTCACTACAAACCAGAAAATGAGAGAAGTGTGTTTAGGATGAATCGTTCATGTGCATAGTAGGCCTTAGGATGCCCCAATAGGGTGTGTATATAGAGAATAATTAATGTAAATTTAAAAGAGGAGGAAAAGACCAAAAAAAGAATTGATAGTATTAAAATACTTGATAAATTAAATGCTTCAACTGAGCACAATGTCAATATGATCCACATATCCCGACCAAACGTGTGAGATGAAGAATTAGTTGGCATTATTGTGGTATTCACCACCAACCAGAAGTGCAAACAAAACCCAAAAGATGGTATTCCACAAATTAGGGAAATTGAAACTGATCTACATTATGAAATCATTTAGCATGTAAAAACAACTAAAAGCTTATATACATTAAGCAATTAAGAGGCTTGCATAAGGAAGAAAAAAAATAGCACACCTCTAATATCCCTGGATTTTGCGTCACAATTCCAAGAAGACGGCGGATAAGCCCCTTGTACACAACTTCATTTATGGTACCATCTCCATTCATCCATGGCAACAGGGGCCTGCATATCTGAGTAGAATGGAGTTCTGCGGTTTCAACTCTGTCCATTTTGGGTGGATCGACTTCAGAAATTTGTGCCCCATTAATATCCTCTGTTGATATTTCGGTAGGAGGATCCGCAACATCTTCAGGACGATTTAAAATTGTGATCCTATGTACTTTACTAGCGTTCGTGTTAATCTCATCCTCCGAGGCAGCAAAGCTCTCTCTATGATTATCGTGATTAAGAAGCTTATGTTCATCCTCAAATTTCCTTTTTTGACCTTTCAGGTGGTGACCAGCACAATCATGTACAGATGTCAAGAAATATTTGGACCGATATAAAGAATCAACCATGTGAACGGAATCATAAGCATTGACCTGTGTTTAACATTAGAAATTTATAAAATCAAGGTCAGATCATCAGACCAACAAATCAACCTATATGCAATGAACACATATAACTGAAGCCTCAAAAGATGTAAAATCTGATAAATGATAGTTTCTTACATTCAAAGCATAAGAAAGCTTGAAAAGCTATAATAGAGAATAATGATGAATAAGCTGCAAAAACAAACCTTTAAAGCTCGATCAAATGCACCGAGCACCTCAAACATAACTTCCAACGTCTTCTCATCTGAAAAGGGTGTTAATGGTGTCATATTTAGTGGAAATATGCAATAAAAAGTTGATGAATAAGAACAATACCCTTAACATTCAGAACTTTGCGAATTTCTTTCATGCTCAGACCATTGTCACCAGACTTCTGAATGGCTGAATAGAGATTTTTGAAAAAGTGGGGACGAAGAAATGAAGTTTTTACTTCATAAGAACATGAAGACATAAGATACTCAGCATAGCTGGTCATGGCCTCCCATGGTGATTCACTCACATCAAGTGCAGGATGGTTTGTCGTAACAGAATCAAGAATTTCTCTTACATAAACGTTAGAATGTGCCCGACCACAACTAACATTCAAACCAGATAAATAATTACTCCTTTCAAGATCAATAGCATGTGATCTCGAGATTGTTTCACGGTGCAAGCATATCTTTATACCAGGAAAACCTTTTTCCCGGCGACATGTCATCTCAAATTCTCCGGCAATTGTTGTTTTAAGTGTTTTTGATAATTCTCCATCATCAGGTTCACTACCATCAAATTTGTTTTTGGTTGTTCTGTTATCTTCTGCCTCTCCAACACCTTCATTGGGTAAGCATGGGGTAATTGATAGTTCCCCTGAAGATAGTAGAGCACTTAAGGAGAAGACTTCACCACATTGCAGGTCTGATGGAACTTCAATGCCCTCCTCAATCAATTCCTTTTCTCTCTCATGAAGCCAGATAGCAAACTTAGCAGCTCTGTCTCCCGTATCAGAGGGAAATGCAGATGATGAAATACTTTGCAAGAAGTGCTGCGATAGGCCAAATCGATTATTACTGCCACCAATCTGTCAAAGGGAGAAAAACATCCTCTGTTAGTAGCCAAAGATAGAGTAGGACCATAACAAGCTTTGAAGAACTAAACAACAACCACATGTTTCAATAATCAAATATCAGATAGCAAATATGTACATAGTTCTTATGAGTGGTGCATGGAAATTACTTACCATAATTTTCTTCTCTCTCTCAGATAGTTAAAAGCAAAAAAGATCATGTTCAGAATAACGACGTAGTGTTTCCGCCAGTAAAGTAGGCACTTCTGGAGCATTGGAATTGTTTAAAAAGATAAGCTTAAACAACTCAGCAGCATTTGCAATTGCAACTGATTCGTGCATCTGCCTGCTAACAGTTGCACATTTACTCATAAGCTTCAATTTCTTTCTGGGAAGCTGCTTAGAGCTTGATCTTTGAGCAGGAGCTTTAGTCCCAACGCAATCCTCAACATCCTGACAAAATTAACAAAATGTTGAATATTGTCGAAAAGATCATGAAAGTATCCAGAAACCAGCCAATGCTTGCAACCAGGATGAACCTACAGAGCGATGTACGATGTAGACAAAGAATAATCTACATGATCCATTTGTAACAGCGGCAAATCTATCTATTACACCCCCATAACAGAATACTAAACTTGAAGCATTAATCATATGTATGCACTATTATTTAATGTGTACAAGATATGCAACTTACATCATCCTCGCTATATTCCTGGTCTGAAAAAGCTTCTCGCACGCCCTCTATTTGACTTATTAATTTGCATCTGAAAACATTATCTAGTGCTTCCTTGATAATATTATCATCAAAGTTAGCCCAGTTCCCAGGCATGGCAGATGAAGAATACAACCTATTTTCTGTAAATGCCGGATCCCGAACCATCCCTCCAGAAACTTGCTGATTCAACAGTTTTCCCTGGAACTTCTCAAGGTATTCTGCATACTGTTCCGAAAGCATAGAGCACAGTTTCATTACGGCCTCTCTGAAAGGGGTGTACTTGTTCAATATCGCCATTCTTCTTTTACATGTATTAGGAGGGGCCGGAAGGTTTGACATTGAAACCCAATCAGCACGGTGAAATTTTGCTCCTAGAGCAGCTCGGTGCATAGCATATTCAAGCACCAATTGTCTGAAAGAAAATTGGCCCATATAAGAGGCACATCAATAGCTTCAGAGGATAAGAAACTTAAAAGCAAGCCAAAAAGAGACTAATAATTATATAAATAATATAAGGAGTCACCAACTCTTCCAATGCAGTATAATGAAGCATGAAAAGGATCTCTGAGAAATTATTAGTTAGTGCTATTGGCAGATAGAATCCATGAACAATGTTTATGGTAGTATTACCTATCAGCCTCTTCTGTCCACGAGAACTTCTTCTGACGTGCCGGGTTCAACCTTGATAAGGCTTGTTTATGGATGAATTTATGGACCTCCTTATCTTCTTCATTCAATTTAATAACATCTGAACTGTCTTCACTATTACCAGCAGGATTTCTCTCTAATCGGCAATCATAATCTTCCATGGTAGATTGCTTATAAGAATTCAAACACGGGTTGGCTGCCTCCAAACTTGAATCCCCATCTGCAACGCTAACTTTTGCCTGCTTTGAGGACATTCTATCTGAAACATGTTTCCTTTTCCGTGAAGATTGAATTGATTTTCCTTTGACTGTCTGAGGGTCCTCACCTTCGGCATTTAGAACACTCTGAAGTCTAGCAAGTGACTGCTGCCTCTGGTCATAATAGACATGAAGCACCTGCAGTTCATTTAATAACCAATAGTTCATCAGTAGAAGTGTGTAGTACCATTCAATTGAGAATGTTACTCTATTTTAATTTGAATTATCAGTGTCTCTATTAAAAAAACTAGTCTATGGAAGTACTTGGAAATTTAGCATAGAGATCCATCGATTTGTACTGCTTGAAACATGAACTCAGCACACTCAATTTGCAGCTTCAGGTTAAAAAAATGTTGAAAATGATCTGACACATGAATATAATAATTCACTGCAACCATCTCAATAATCTATTTATACGTTGTTTCGCGAAAAAGAAGCAAAATGTTAATGATTAACAAATCAACCAACCTGCTCCAGGGTCAAATTGAGATCCTCAGCAATCTTCTCACACTCGATAAATGAGAGTCTTTTCTTTGTGCCATCTTTTACGCGCTTGAGAAGTTCCACTCGCTGGCTAGCTGTCATGACCCTGGCAGATACCCATGATCGAGGATGAAAAACCTGGACATAGTTCAGTACACATAAAGATGTAATCCAACTTAATCGTATCATACTCATACATCCAAATCTACATGTGTTTTTCATAATAAGATGATTCCTTCTGGAAATTTCAAACATGACAATACATATTCCTAATAACAATTTGATTGATATTAACTAAATTAAGATGTCAATGAAATCTCAAAACATCGTCAGTCTTCGTAACAAGTACAGATATGCAAGTTCCAATTCAAATTTTCTATATAATACATATAAGCAAAAGAAAACTGATAATCATATGCGCAAATAAGAATTCAAATTTAGAGCACTTCACCAACTTCTAATAATCTCACAAAGTATTCTAGAGCACATCATAAAATATGCAGCTTCCCCTAAAGGAGCACATTTAGGAGATCCTGATTCCTGGCCTTATAGTGATAACACTCGTAAATTTTCCTGATAGGTTAAACAGGTTTGAAGATCCACGAAGGGATGCATGTAGGGTAGTGATTCATTGCAGAACATGTACCAAAATGAAATCAAAATATATTTAATAATAGAAAAAAGATTGGCAGAGAGCGACAACCTCATGAACTGCAGATCCTGGAAATGAAAGCAAAGCTGCTTTTGATTTCGCTGCAGCATAACAATACTCCAAAGTATTCCAGTACTCATCAACAGCTTTTCTGCTTGAAAGAACAAAATCATGCCTGACTTGAGGGCGCAGATCAGGAAAAATGTAACAAGATGATGCAGCAATCGACACTGGTTCCTCAATGTAAGGCTTAAGTTCCAGTGCATGAGTGAGAGTAGTATGTGGACTGCTGGATCCATCTTCTGCATGGCCTTTACTCACTAGACGAATCAACTGCCCAAAAGTCCAATTTTTAACCCTTCATGAGCAACTTAAAACAGAAGTATGAGGACAGAAAGTTGAACAAAATAACTTGTTCCGAGAATTTTGAAAAAATAAATAATAAATAAACAATATATTTTGACAAAATCAATGGAGTACATTTGTGGCTAGAAGTTACAAGCTACATAAATATTCCCACAAGAATCTTTTAGCCATTTCTTTCTAGTTGCAGTGATCATAAAATAAATTATCCAGCGGCATGGCAAGCATAGACCAATTTATTATATGATAAATCTCATGGTTTTCTGAAAATATCAGCCTTTGACTGTAAGTAGAAAAAATGATAACTAATTTAAAGACATTTATTCTATAATCAAATCTTAAAATATTGCCTATACTGAGTATTCCGAAACAGTGTCTACTTAACTGAAGTAACCCTCCCCCGCACTCCTATCACTCTTAATCAAACAATGAAGTTTATTCCTTTCTACGTCCATGATGAATTCTTTTACCAAAATGTCAGTTAAATAATACATGGAGGTCTGACAAACAGTTGGAAATCCCTCTTAACAATGACCAGATAACTATTTAAAAAGAACTCTACCTTGGTACATACATCACTAGAAAATCATAATAATATCAATGTGCAGTAGAAATATATGGGTATCTAAATGTATGTCTTGACAAAACTAACATAGATATCAAACTTTATTCGACAAGAATCGTGTATCGTACCTTCAAACGACGTAGTATATCAATCAGCCATGACAATCGCCCAGTTGCTCGAATGTCCATAAGGCCCTTGTACTTCTCCATAGGAAGATCACGTAGTAGTAACCCACTACTCGATTCCTTGTTCATGCCCTCTAACTTTTGATCTGATCCTACTACCTTTAGGAACAACTCAAGTGGCATGGACCTAGTGGCCACTTCTAACTCAAAAGACTTACAGCAGCTGTGCGGATTTTCCAGGTCAGACGAATGGTAGTTAGACAATAAAGAATCATCCCAACCAGGAGAACTGCAGATCCAATCCCAAAGAAAGATGTGAAGAAGCCTCGTCCGAACCATTTTCGCTAGTACATACCCATTAGCACGCATGGCATCCGCACGCTCTGATTGGACATTTAATCTTGCACTATGTGGTATTCTCTGCACATTATCCAATACGGGAACTGACTGGCCCTTCTTCTCTCGAATATAGGATTGTTTCCGTACTTGGGTCTCAAAAGACCTCATTTTGTCATGAATTTGACCCAACAAATCTTCTGATACATTATACACAGATGGGTGGAGGACCACTTCCGTTGTCCTACTGCGCCCACAGTTTGTCACATTTGGGACACTCACATGGATGCATTTACAATGTCCTTCTTGCTGAAGTTTGTTCAGACTACGTATTAAGGTCTTCCGGTCCATTACTGTATTCTTTTCCTTCTCAAGACTTTCAAGACGCCTGTGGAGCTCCGGTTTTATGAGAAACTTCTCCTCCTTCTCACAAAAAAGTTTCAGAAGGATCAATGCTATAATAAGCAAATAGGCACAATAAGAACAAATTTTAAAAGATGAAGCAACAGACCTCTAGCATTTTGAGTATATGCTGCTCCCTTAGAGAGCTGGCTGGACAGATTGGACGGGGATACCATGTATTTGATCGACGCTTGGAAGGAGTCATAAGAGCTAGACAGCGTGTTTCCACTACATTACTTTTTGTTACTGATTTACTGCCCTGCAATAGTTCCTCCTCCACATCAGAATTCTGTGTGTTGCATTGTAAAAGTGGAACACTGGAACCTTCATCGTCCAAAGTAGTGCTCTTAGACGCTTCTGTTATGCCCACTTCATTGGATTGCTCCATATCAGAATTCTGTGTGTCACATTGTGTTGAGCCCATGGAGGCTTCGTTCATGACTGCTGCATCATATACACTTTTGTTGTTATCTTTAGTATTCCCTTCAGAAACATGCGCATCTAGCACCTTCTTAGGCTGAGAAGAGTTTTCAATAATGTCAGAATCGGCAACAGGTGATTTAGATGTATCGCCTACCAGAAGAGCTGCTTCTCTTTCAATGGGGGGCACATTGGACGATTTACGATTGAAGTTACCAGTCGTCCAAACTCGGTAGACCTCAGATTTGTTATGGCTTTCCAACTGCAAATGCAATCCAAACCTGGAGATCAGTTGTTTAAAATATCGCTTGTGGTAGTCCTTACTGCATAGTCCAAGCCTTTTACACACCTGCTTGCATAATTTGAAGGGGAATTAGCACCTGGCAATGTAATATTGATGTCTCAGACAGACTGCCAATTTCGATCCCCAATTACACCTTCTACAGAGAAATTCATAGCATTTCAAATACATATGCCTGAAAATTTGCAGAATATGGCCCAACATGTGACACCATTATCTAAGTAAAGCTAAAGTATGCCATCCTAAGTTACCTATACAACAAAGAGTAGCAAAGAAGTATACAATTACCCATTAATTCAGCACATAAACCTAAATCGGTAAGAACAATGAGTACACATGCAACTAATAGTCCTCAATTCATCAAAGCCCCTAGTGATATTGATACCTAAGAAAGAATTTTGCATGAGTGGATCAACAAACTTAATTAAAGAATGTGATATAGTTGACAGTTCAAGCATCAAATAAAAAGTTGGAGGATGCTTTCTCCACCTAATAAAAATCTACTAACATGCAAAGCCAACAAGCATTCGATATAATGTTGGAGAGTGCTTTCATTTGAACAGCTTGATGAGACAATGCTATCCTCGGTAAATCTTTTCAGGGTTCATAATAAACAGTGCAGATGAAACAAAAGGAAAAAATATACAAGGAAGCAGTAGATTGAGATGTAAAAACAAAGAGATCAATGTAAAAAAATACTTAATTGCATTGTTTTTAATCATTTTACTGCAGTAATTGCACTTACCTCAGAATTAGTCAACCCTTTTGTTCCTGCGGCATCAATCATGTCATATACCTGACGCAAAACAGGAAGCTCTACAAGTTCTTCTGTAAACTGTCCTTTCTTTAAAGACAATGACTGGTCCATGTCCTTCTCATCATTCCCACGTCCGCGAAGTTTTGGATCAAAGTGTGATGGTGAAAAACTACGAAGTAGACGTAAACAATTGACCTCCTAAAATCAAAAGATATAAACAATGGGTGTGAAAATTTCAGACCTTCAGGGTTCCACAATTAAAAATAGTTGCAAACTTCGAGTCTTCAATTCCACGATGGTTCCCCTCCCAGTCTCACCTTACCCCGCCCCCCCCTCCCCCCCCCCCCAAAAAAAAAAAAAAGATAAATAAATACTAGTAAAAAAAATAATACATGGTATAAGAACTCAAGTTCAGCACTACCATTCCAAGACATAAGTTGGTCAAGATTGTATTAGAATAGTATCTTTCCCCTCTAATTACACAGTATAGTTGGTCACATGACATTGAATAATCATTACTATCCTATATGTTAAATATAAGTAGAACGCCATCAAAGTGATGCATCTTTTAACTCTTAAAAGCAACCACATAATTATTTTTTTCTTTTTTCTTAAAAAAACACTCCTGACAGAGAACATGTCTTCATAAGTTTCAACTAGAGATGGTAATATTATGAAGCCTCAGATCAAGCACACATACCTTATTGTTAATCATTGTACAGCACTCTTCTACAACTCGAGCATCTTTCAACTTGTGACATATCTAACAACAGATTGCAGCGTGAGAAATAGGATTACTTAAGATGATTTACATGTAGGAATGAAGATAAAAGGCCAATACAAATAAATATTAAACAAGCTTACATTTCTCCAAGCTCTGTGGCCAGAAGACATTCGATAACCAAGATCTCGCTTTATATCTGAGACTACCAGAACCTTCAACGGTATACAGTAATAAAATAGAGTTAGCATGAGTATGTATAGAGACGCAAATGAAAACGGAGATATTACATAGTACTGACCTTGCCCTCAGCTTTTTCAAGTTTATCACAGATGGCCTTCAATGCAGGTATAAAATCCATCACATGCACATTTTCTGTCACAGATGTACCAAAATCACTAACAGTTTCAATATGACCATCTGCAACCTCCCTATCCATGAGATTTTGATCCTCCTTAGTGATTTCAAGCCTCTGTTGCGCACCCAAATGCTTCCCATAACGATATAGGTAGAGCATGTTGGTGGTCACAATAGAACCACTTTTCTGCTCACTGTTATTTGATGCCTGTTTCTTTCGTATGACTGACTGGTGCCTAATTATCAATCCTTGGGTTTCTAGTTTTTTGAATTGATAGAATAAATTGTTTGCAGGAATTTGAAATTCCTTTGTAAGCTCGTTTTGAGCAACTCCATTATCCCTGAATACACAAACACAAAACAGTTATATAGGAACTTCAGCTTCCATGAAAAAACACTTCTCCCTCTATATTTCAAATTGAAATGGAGAACATGCACTCCTGAAAACTGAAAATTCATAGAACCATATAAACAGGTAATGTTCAAACACATGCACAAGCAATGCATACTGATAAACGCGTGAATTAAAAATAAAAATAACAGCATGCATAATCAGTTTAGGATTTTCAAAACGCAATTAAAATAAAAAATCGCCCACCTAGCAACCGCGAGACGCTCGAGAATGCGACGTTGAGTATCAGATAAAATAGATTCCACCGAATCCATCTCGTATATTCCAAGGAAACTCTTCCTCATCGCTTCTGGTGCCACTATTTTGACATCCATCTCTTCGCATTCTTCAACTGTACACTTAATAAAATCCTCCGTAGACTTATCAGAAGCAACTCCAAAATCGGCCACCATTTTTAGCCCCGGAATCTCCACGAGATTCTCCCACACTGCCCGCTTCACGTTCGGACAGATTGGCATGCCTCGGGCAGCGAGAGACGGGCTAAGTTTCGCCCAGAGATCGCTGAGGTGGAGTCCTTTTTCCGCTTTGCAACAGATTTCATCCAGTGCTAAGAGGACAATGGAGTCCATACGGCGGCGCGTGGCGGTTGATCAGCCGTTGTTACTTTTTCTATTTGGCGCGGAGTACACTGGCTGAGAGCGTTCGTCAGTACACTGAATAGGTTTAGGGTTCGAATCAGTTTGGGGAAATAGTGGAGGAGAACAGATAAATTTTCCATCAAAAAAAGGAAAAAGAAAAAAGGAGAACGTATAAGTTTCAATTTAGTCCTTGAATTATAGAGTAATAGCAGATTGCCCTCCATGGATGTTTCCAGTATTTCACTTATTCCCTATATAATTTAAAAAAACTATTAAGTGTCACAAAAATAGTGTATTTTTTTATTAGGGAAAAATTTAAAAAATGCCCTGTTATTTGAATGATTTTATGAAAACATCTTGTAATTTTTTAATTAAAAGAAATTACCTAGTAACTTTTAATTATGGATGAAAATGTCCCCACGACAATTGACTATTTATAGGGGGTGTTTTCAAAAACTTATAAGTAATTATAGTCACCTAAAATTATGTGCAAAAGCAATTTGGAGTGTTTTATTTTTCTTTTAGTAGTTTAAATAAGCTCTCATAAAACTATAAGTTATAAACTTTAAGGAGGATGCTTTTAGTAGCTTATTAGTAGGGTTTTTCTACGGGAATGAACAACTTCACCCTCTCTGACGCTAGGAAACCAATACAAATTTGACACGTCATTTAAGTTCGCCATGTGGCATGTGCAATCTAATTTCGCAGTGAGACAAAATAATTAACTTTTATTTAAAATAAAATAAAATTACTAAAATGCCCTTACAAATTAAAAAGTAAATTTGCAAATATATAAACATATAAACTTAATCTTCTAACTAGGTGACTTAGCCCACCTGGCCACTGGGCTCCTCATTTGAAAGGAGACTCAGGTTCGATTCCCTTTGAGAACGAATTGGAGTATGAGAGTTATTAAGATGATTTGGTGAATTTGTGGAGTGAACTTTATCCGATAAAAAAAAAAAAACTTAATCTTCTACCCTATTTTACAGTAATAATCTAATAATCATGACTAAATCAATTAACATATCTTTAATTATATGAGACATTCGTTTCTCCCCAGCCAAATTTCATAAACAATTGATTCTTTAATAAAAATAAAATTTTCTCCATAAGAAAGACAATATTTCTTGTTCAAGCTCTAAACCATATTTTTTATCTTATAATTCCAGTATTCTTTTCTTGAGTTCATTCAATCCACATCATCCATTATATGAACATCTCACCTTAGACAAAGTTTAGTATGAAAAATTTCATACATGAAAAAACTTTAATTTACAACCAAATTTTATAATTGGTGAACGTAAGACAAAATTGAATGATTTATGATTCGCTCGGTCCAAGTGGTTCATGGTTCACCCGGCCCAAATAAGTCATAATTTAGGAATCCATTATTTTAATGTTTAGGGTGTAGATGGTTGATTTAGGACAATTTTATAGATTTTCATACATGAAAATTTTCACACTAGACCTATTCCTCACCTTATGCGATGAACTTCTAAATTTTTAGTGCAACAAAAATCGACAAATGGTCATTTGAAGAATGTTGTACTATTAATACAATAAAATTTATTGATAATATATCTTTTCTCCTCCATACAAGGATTTTGATTTCTGATTTCTTATCATTTGTTGAGTGATTAGTTAACCCATCTTCATAACTGAGGAAAAGACAACGATGGAAATAACCGTTTTTGAGCAAGAAGGAAGAAACGGTATATTCTTAAACAAATGGAGAGGAAAATGCAAGCTTTAATTTTTAACCTATGTGAATTAGAAATTTGTCAAATTCAATTTGGGAAAGGAGAAGTTGACTGTGAAATACTTATCAATGTATATTCAATTCAATTTTGAAGGCAAATTGGAACGATGATCTTTTTATTCGCTCTAAAAGTTATTATAGCATTTTTAACAGCACACATGCCGAAATGCTTCACAAATAAGGATTCATTATTTTCATAACTAAAATTATATAATTATTGTGTATATTGACATTGAAATTGATATTTGATCTTAACAACTCCAATGAAAATTACCATATGTTATCGAGCCCTAAAGTTTGGATACCTTCTCGACACCTTTTCAATTCCATGGTATTTTTAAATTGGAGAAGACAAGAGACTGAACGAATCGAAACATGGGGCTATCTCTTTGGAATTGAGTGAAATATGTTTCGTAAGTTTTCTTGCTTCTCTCCGATGGTCTCTATAACAACTCTTCTTCTTCTTTTTTTCTCACGGCTGAAAAATTAGGCGACCAGAATATTGATTAGAATATTTTAAACTATTATTTTATAATTTTTAATTGGATTTATAAATATTATATATAATAAACTGTTAATAGAGATATATATGTAATTTTATAATTAAATTTTCAGTTATTTTAAATAAAAATGATATTTTTGTCATTTTATAATTATTAATGTAATTTATTAGCGAGAGGCGATTGCGAACTGCAGTGCAATCATCAATCATTTTAAAATAAAATTATACGTTGGATCAAGATCCAATGGTAATCAAATGATCTCCTAACGTCTGGAAGGGTGAAGTTGCTCATGTCCGTAGAAGATCCCTTATTAGTATTTTTTAAAAACTTTTAACTTTTTTTACAAACACTAACAACTCTTTTTTGAATTCTCTTACAAACATTGTCAATTTTTACTATTAATCATTTTTCCATAATCACTAATTTTAATCACTTCTTTAAAACCATAAATTTTTGCAAACAACCCCATAGTTTCTCCTTCCAAAAAAACTATGTGATAACTTACATGAGACAAAAATGTCTCATAATTTGTTATAACCAGTCAAATGGGCATTTTTACCAACTTTTTTAAAGTCAGAAGACATCTTTTATAATTCATAATTTACGGGGCAAGACGCACTTACGTGAGACAACCTCAAAATGAAACAAAACATAATTTAATTGGGACGTTGTAATACTTTAAAAATGGTGGATGAGTTACCTAAAATGGCTTGGTGTTTCTGTTGTCATTCATTCCGACCCTCTCTTAAACATACTATCACATAGTTGAGTTTTGAGAGGCGAGAAAGGGAAAAAGTTGATTGCATTCTTTTGGATGAGCCTGGTTTAACTTTTAAAAGGAAGAAATTATCTGATCTTTAACAATGTGGAATTTTCAATCGATAGAGCATCGTAAAGGAAACTAAAATTAGACTTTGGAGTTGGTTGTTTGCTTATGACGTAGAATGTTCTAAATTTCCTTTTTCTGGTTGGTTTTTTAATCCGAGGATGGTGTTAAATTGTTGATAATATTAATTTGTAATTACTTTCAAGATATCTTGTATTCCATTTTTTAAAAAATAAAAGTTGCTTGTTTGCTGATAAAAAAAATGTTAATTTGTACTAATTCGTACTCCATTTTCTATATGAGACAGTCTCATATGAATTTTTATTCACTTTAAAAAAATCACTTAATGCTTTAAGTGATCTCATAACATCGTAAGCAACTAAGTTCATGAAAAATTTACTATTTCTCAACCCAGTGGCCACTAAAAAGTTAGATTAAATAAAATATATATATATATATTTAGTTTCACACTAATCTTATTCATCAATTAGACAATTATATTGTGTGACATTATACAAGTAATTATATAATAAAATTATCTTCATTATTAACTAAACAATGAATTTCACATCACTGCTCACTAATGTGACGTAATACAATTAATTTTATAATAAAATTTATCTTCATATTTTTTTAGTTTTTTTTTAATTGGACAAATAGTTATTCGAACCTATGACCTACATACATAGCATAAGTAGTGGTGTTCTAAACGTTTGAGTTATTCCACTTCGTCAAAATTTACCTTCATAATTAATTCAACATTGAATTTCATTATTCTCTAAGATAGAAAATTGGTCAATATGTAAAGTGGACGTTAGCATTGCTAAAGTAAAAAAAAAAAAGAAAAGAACAACGTACTTCAGTGGTTGGAGATTATGGAGAATTGTTGTGTGATACTAAAGAACAATCCTTCATCTTCTATTAATTTTGTAAGATGAGAAAATCAAGTTTTTGGCTCACGAATTAACTAGAGTTTTTCGTTTTTATGGAGACTTTCATTGTTAGGTAGACCTCTCCGTCTTTGTGGTTGGGCTACTTCAGAATTCCTGTGCCTACAATAATCAAACATAATCGTCTTTGGGTTCGGAAAAGAGTAATAATTAAACTTGTCAATCCGACCTTTTATAAATCCTAATAATTGTTTAAAGAAAATAAAAAATTAGGCCTGTAATATTGCCACATTGCTGATGACACATTGGGCTTTAATGCAAAAGCCCAAATATTAGGCCTTATGCCAATTAGTACTTGCCAACTAAAATTGGCCCAAATAATAAAATCTCATTATTTCAGTTAATTCGATTCAATTCCCCAATTTTAGGAAAATCCGATGTTTTGTAAACCCTAAATAGAGCCGCCTCACCATATATATATATATATATATCATCGCAGCCGCACCAAAAACCCTCCACACATTTCCGCCACCATCTTCATCATCTCCCTCAGTCACTGTGAAAATTACACAAGCGCCTAACAATCCCAATCCTTCAGAAAAATGGCGACTCAGATGAGCAAGAAGCGAAAGGTACGTACCTACACTCATATGTGTATGTGTAGTGTTGGCGTGTGTATATATTTGCAGTATACGTGGAAACGGATATGGAATTGAGATGGTTTTTTCCTCTTGGATTTACAGTTTGTAGCGGATGGAGTGTTTTTCGCCGAATTAAACGAATTGCTGATGAGAGAGCTGGCAGAGGATGGGTACTCAGGGGTGGAAGTTAGAGTTACCCCTATGCGCACTGAGATCATTATTAGGGCAACTCGCACTCAAAATGTTCTTGGTAAAATTTGAATTCTGTATTGATTTATTTACATAGAGTGTCTTCTCATAGTTTGGTAGCTGCGAATTGTTTATTTTAAGTTATCTGTGTTAAATTTGGATAATGTTTTTCCTTTCTTATCGTACTTGCACCAAAGCACTCCATATATTTCGTTTTGTTGTTTTTCAATGCGTGCAAGAGTATAAAGTAATATCATTTGTATTGTCATATGAGTTTTCTTACTTGATACACGAGATAAGATTGAGTTTGTTTGCTGTTCGTTTTATGCAAGTTTGGTACATCCGATTTGGTATACTGAAGAAGATTAAATGATTTTGTCATGTGAATGCAACACAATATTGCTGCCACATATTTTTTATTTTTACTTTATGGTTGATTGCTTGTTGCCTTGTACTGAAACTGAATTATTGATTGTTTATTTTATTTCATTATTATTGATTGTTTATTTTCATAATGAAATAAGTATTTGTTTTATTTTTCTCTTGTTAGGTGAGAAAGGAAGAAGAATAAGAGAACTAACCTCTGTTGTTCAAAAGAGGTTCAAGTTCCCAGAAAATAGTGTTGAGCTTTATGCTGAGAGAGTTAACAACAGGGGTTTATGTGCCATTGCGCAGGCTGAGTCATTGCGCTATAAGCTTCTCGGAGGACTTGCAGTTCGCAGGTTTGCCTCTTGATTTCATTGAAAAATTCTGTTTATCTGTTAGTGCAATATTGATTTCTATGAATTTCACTTCCCTCGAGTGTTTTGACATTGGCTGGATTAAAAAATGCTGTTAACTAGAAATATAATTAAATTAGGATGATTCATTTTCTTTCCAGCACATTTATGCGTGTGAACAGTGTCACACTAACAAACCACTCTACCTCCAAACCTTCCTATAATTCATAAAGCTTGTTTCCATTCAACATTGCTATTGTTCATTGCTTTCCTTTCTCTGAATTCATTTGATCCTCTAGACTTGTACGAGTGTGATGGGGGTGATGAGGCTCCCACACATTTCCTCAAATCTCTCAAGCATTAACCAAATCCACATTTCTTAAAAAAACTCTTGATAGCATCGGTTCTATACTTTTCTTTCTCCAAAATATTTGGCCAAAGAAAATAAACCAATGCTTAAATGGATTGGTGGAGTTAGGTTGGCCTCTTTACTGTTCTAGTGTAATTGGGTTTTCAACATACTCCCACAGATTTTTAACTAATGAATAAAAGAAATCATTTACTTTTGGGTTTTGTATGTACTCTCCTAGATTTCCTATAATATCCCAAACCAAACTAGATTTGTTAAAATTTGCATCATAGCATTGATTCTTTGCTTTTCTTTTTCCAAAATATTTGGCAAAGGAAATATAAGCCATGCTTAAACAGATCGGTGGAGTTAGGTTGGCCTCTTTACTGTTTTGGTGTAATTGGGTTTTCAACATACTCCCACAGTTTTTTAACTTTAAATAAAAGAAACACCTGTTTCCGTTGCAATACATAAACTTCTCCTGATCCCTAATTCATTATGATTTGATCTTTCAGCCCAATTCTATATGTAAGCATTGGTTTTACTACTCCCTTGCACATGTGTGGAAGGGGTTCCTCATCAATGCTTATAATGATGAACTACTAGTGGAGTTAGTCTGGCTCTCTGGACTTGTTCATGCCATTGAAGTTTAGAATATGCTCCATACAGATTAGATCCCCAATAATTTGTTTTGTTTATTTCTTTGTTTTGGAATTTAGTCTGCAAGCTTATATAATTTTTATACTAGGTAAATACAGATAATTAACATTTAGGGGACTCTGTTGAGAATAATTCAGTAGTTGTCTTGTTGAATTTAGCTAGCTCTGTGATTTAGTATAATAATCTCCTGTCCAGCATTTGTATTATTTTCTCGTACCCTCTAACATGGGTCGAAGAGTCATCTCACTAATGCTTATAGCAAATCTAAGGAGTATATTATCAGGCTCCATAGACTCTTTTTATGTCTATGGTGTTTGGAAGACTTCTATACCTTGGACTTGATGCTTTCTTTGCGATTCTTTCTTTTTTACAAGTTATTAAAATTCACACAAATTCTTCTTCTTACTATTTATTTTCTTCCCCTTCAGAGCCTGCTACGGAGTTCTGCGATTTGTTATGGAGAGTGGTGCAAAGGGATGTGAGGTATGGAAACAATCCTGCTATTTCCCACCAGTTGAGCATCCCTTAGTCAAACTCAATTTCAAGTTATGCATACAATTTGCAGGTTATTGTTAGTGGAAAACTAAGGGCTCAACGTGCAAAATCAATGAAATTCAAAGATGGATACATGATATCCTCGGGTCAGCCCGTCAAAGAGTACATTGACTCTGCTGTGAGGCACGTTCTTCTTAGACAAGTAAGTAACACAAAACAGCTAATTCGACGACAACCTTTAACAAATTTTAGGCCACAAGTAAGTATTCACTATGAATTTTTTGAAGGGTGTTCTTGGCATCAAAGTGAAGATCATGCTCGATTGGGATCCAAAGGGGAAGCAAGGACCCATTACGCCTTTACCTGATCTCGTTACAATCCATCCACCAAAGGAAGAAGAACATTATGCTGTTCCTCTCCCAATGGCTGCTGCAACTGACGTAGAGGTTGCTTTGGAATAGAGATTATCTCAGCCGCAGAAGCGATTTAGATATGTGTAGTATGTAAAATTTTGCTATATGTTACTCTTATCTGCTTCAGACTCCCATCTATGTACTCTGTTTGTCAATGTTTTCATATAAGTCGGCATACAATAATTATGTTGTGGTGCTTCATATTATATACTTAATTTTAGTATTGTTTTATTTTAAGATATATATGCAACAGCTTACATTCTAATTTATGGTTTAATACACAGGTTAGTTGCCTGTGTATATTCTTCGAAAGCTCTTATTCTGATTCACTTCTTTTATACATTTTAATCTGTCTACAGCTTGTTACATTTTGAAAACAAAGAAAATCTTAACATATGTAATTTGTATTCTTAATTACTTAGTTACCAATTTTTATTTTTGTTTTACGTTTGGTTCAGCCTTATGGTTGAGGTAGATGAGATGATTTACTATAACATCTGACTGGGTTTGACAATCGAACTAAATAAATTTGTTCAAGCGCAGGTTGATGAAGGTAATTATCAACTGAGCAGGTCTGTCCACTGCACAATTTAATATATATTTTTAAAACATACAATTTATTTATACTGAAATATGCTATTTGTGTTAATGAAAATAAGTTGCATGTTTCAGTATAAATAAATTATGTGTTTGATAAAAACAAGTTGCAAATATTTAAAAAATACACTTTTTGCACAAAACACAAGTGTATATAAAACATCAGCTTAACAATTTTGATAAAAAATTGACTTTGGGCTGATTTTAGAGCTCGACCCAAGTTCGAGATAATATTAAATATAAAAATTAAAACACTCCAACAACAAGAGGATTACCTTTTGAAGGCAATTTTTTTTCTGAAAACTTTAAAAAACAAAAATAAAATTTGAAATCTATTTTTTTTTAACCAATTAAGAGTTGAATATAACAAATTTAATTAATTATAGGAACGGCCCATCTAAGTTATAAAAAATATTATGCACAACACCAGTACATTTATGATTTACAATTTTACATAGTCGTGAAAAAAGAAAGGGAAATTTTGTTCTTTACAAAATCCGGACAAAATTGAAGCGGTGTAAAACCCTAATCGGAGTTCGCTCACCGTTGCCTCGCCGGCTAATCTGCGGTCACGATCTTCACTATCGCCTTCAGCCGTAGTTGAGTGGAGAGAGAGGGAACGTATTCATCGATGGATTCCGACCCTATGGAAGAAGTAACAGACCATCCTTCCTCGTAAGCCCCAAATTGTACTTTTCTTATGTTTTTTCATCGGAAATTTAATTATGCTTCTTGTTTGTGATGAAGTTTCATTCAAATGCAGGCCAAAAAATGTATACAAGGATCCTGATGATGGACGCCAGCGCTTCTTGCTGGAGCTCGAATTCATTCAGTGCCTTGCTAATCCTACTTATATTCATTGTGCGTAATTTCCTCTCTCTTGGAACTTTCATTATCTAATTTACTTCAAGTGTGGTATCGCTTAAGCTTGTGTAGAGGCTGCCCTTCTTTTTAGGAAAAATAATGAGAAGTCTGGTTTCACTCATTAAATGCATTGGATTCATTTTTGTGAGAGACATTTAGCTCTTTTGGTTTGGGTCATTTCTAGGTCTCGTCTCTTCTGTATGGGCAGTGTTGTGTTTTTCTTATGGTGATTAATTGTGATATTGTCATCTGAGAATTGAGAAAATGTAGCTACCCTTTGATATCAGAATTAAGTGTGATCCGGTGTTAGGATTTTTTCATAAAGTTCGTGTACTTTTGTTTGTGCATATTTTTTGTATATATCTGTTATCTATCTATCAAGAATTCTGGCTATATCTAAAATTTTGCTGCAAATTTGCTTGATTGTGCTGTTTTGTTTGACACCTTATTTGTGATCTCTGCTTCTTAACATATAAAATTATAAATATAGCAAATTCCTAAACTTTTATCAGTGCTTTCATTCAACTGTTTCTAGTAATTCTGCTGACATACAAAAGTAGTTTTTGTACCTTCATCAAATGTAATGTTTGAGATGTTGGGACTTCCATTATAATTTTTCTTCAGTGAAGATGTTTCCTTTTTATGTGTAGTCTCTGGAGTTTGGTTATTTCTGCATTGCAAAATTTTCATGGTAAAACCACGTATACAGTCCTTGTGTATTTATTTTGAATCAAGATATAGATGGTCTGCCACTTTGTAGTGGTGATTATCCTGCTGCTTAGAAGGGGCTATATCTACATTTAATTGATCTCATCATGATCAATGGTTCTTGTTTTATTAGCTTTGATGTACTCTATTGCCCTACAGTTGTTACCACGTTCTATGAGTTGATTTTTGCTTTTTAATTGGTGCAGATTTAGCTCAGAATCGGTATTTTGAAGATGAAGCATTTATTGGATACCTGAAATATCTTCAGTATTGGCAAAGGCCTGAATACTTGAAGTTTATTATGTGAGCTTACAGTTTTCCAAGTTCTAGCTACTGATTATTGTTACGTTTCTTCCTTTTTCTTTAAATTCAAAGGGTACTCCTTTCTTCCTCTAATGTCCCTCGTTTTTATGATTTTTAGTTACTTATGTGCATGATTTCAGGTATCCTCATTGCCTATACTTTCTTGAACTTCTGCAAAATCCAAACTTCCGTAACGCAATGGCACATCCAGCAAACAAGGTTTTCTTCTATACTCAAAAAAGTGAAAGCTGTTCTTGACATTTTTATTTGTAGCAAAATCTATTATCTTTCTGATCTCCTTTTCCATTCGTTGTCAATTATGGCATTTTCTTATATAAATGTCTCTGTCTTAATCTAATCACTATTATATGATCTGGGCTTATAGGAATTAGCACACAGGCAACAATTTTACTATTGGAAGAATTATAGAAACAATCGATTGAAGCACATACTGCCGAAGCCACTCCCTGAACCTGCAGCTCCCCCAGCTTTGCCACCTGCTGCTTCGAATGTTCCTCCTTCCCCAGCTCCTCCCCAAGTTCCTTCATCGATGCAGTATGGAGCTGGCCCTGCTTCTAATTTTGTGAAGAACGAGCCCAGAAATAGCGGGATGGATAAAAGAAAGAGAAAGTAACAATGTTAACAGTCTTCAATCTTGAATGTTTGGATTGTAGCACAATCAATTTTAGGTTTTGGATTTGTACTTGGGAAATTATTAGGGAAAAAATATTTGAGCTGGTGTTAAAACATGATCTCTCATTTCAATCTTCTTATCTATAATTTTGTAAATGTAATTTGCAATAGAGAGCATTCTCATTTTGCCCATCATTATCAGCATTCCAAAAAATAAATTAATGGTTGATATAAATTTCATATATTTGATAATGTGATGCTTAATATAAGACATCAGCAAATTAGATCATTTTGTTTACAATAAACTAAAAGAAGAAGAATTAGTAAAAATGATTTTCCCTTGATGTTATTCAACTGTTTTTACAAATTGGTTCTCCCTTGATAATTTTGTTTACAACTATTTTCATTTAAACATATCCGAATCTATTTTTTTTTATGCTTGGGCCCATCTACTTGAGTTTGTGGGCTAGAGTCAAGTTAAAATTCCAAGGGCCCAGGTTATTAGCACCCCATTATTAGGAAATGCACCACTCATCCAAATTTATAATTTTTAACGGTCAAAAGAAACATCTAATAAGAATGTCCAAGGGTATTCAAGTTTTAATTATGACTCCGCAAGCTTATTTTTCGATCACACGTGCTGAAAAAATTCGCACCTGATTTTCCAAAATTTTGTTGAAATTTTGGAAAAAAAATCTAAAATTTAAGTAGATTACTAAAAAAATTCCAAAAATTGGTATCGTTTTTAAAATTTTATTCCGAAAACTCTCAATTTTCTTTGAAATATTTTTTGAACCTTTTTTTAAAAAATTTTGACAATTTCATAAATTTTTTCTCGAAAAAATATAGAATTTTCGAAAAAAAGAATCGAAAATCGACAAATAATTTGATAAACAAGTTTCGAATTCTTAAAATTGTGAAATTCGTTCACTTAATGGATGGTTGAAATGAGTTTGTTCGTTTTAAACAAAAACCCAAAAAATTTTGTCTTATAAATCAAACATTAAGACATAAATTTTTTGAATACCCTAAACCTTTCTAACCATAGAAATTTTAAACCTAACCTCTTGTCATTGTTTGGGTGGAAGAGACGCGATCAGATTTTTGTGGTGGTAGCGGCGATGGCGGCTGGAGGCTTGGGTAGGATAGAAGGCGAGAACAACAATTTCTCTATGTGTGGCTGTATGCTTTTGTTTTTCTAATTGCTGATGGAATGAAGGATTAAGAATGAAAAGGGTAGTTCAAGAAGTTTATTGGTGGTGTACTAATCTTGTAAGAGGTAAACTCATCTTGGTGGTGGTGTATTTCCTAAAAGAGGGTGTGTTAATAACCTGCGCCAATTCTAAAACTTTTAAAGGCGAGCATCAGGCTGGGCCTAGGCCTATTGCTTATTATTAAAGAATATTGGGCTTAAGCCCAATTTCAAGCACAAAAAATCTTTATTCATGCAACGATTAAAGGACAAATGAATTTCCCTTGCAAAGAATAAATAAAATAAAATAAATTAAGAACAAAATTTTGCGACAAGTAAATAAAGTTCTACACATTTCTCTATGATTAGTAAAATAAATATTTGGATTAACATAACAAAAAACTGTTGGGAGTGAAAATATCTCCTTTTCATGCATTAAATCAGCATTTATGATAAATCGTAGTTATTGAGCCGATAAATCGTGATTTATGAAGTATGATTATAAAACCTTTTCTCCGTCCAAATCCAAAGCAAAAATAAAAGCACACGTTTCTTTTATTTTTATTATTGCAACTGATCTTTTTTTATAAAGTCCAGATGCATAATCTTGGTGATAAAGACTTATGCCTTAAATTTTAGCCTGCAAACAAGTAGAAACAAAACGGAAGCCGTTTTCAACTTTCCTTTTTGTGAAACATTTCATTTTCGTTATAATTATGTAATTATTCCATCGTTTTATTTTCAATTATTAGCTTGCAAAATGCAAATGAAATAAGTTGCTTAATGCTTATAGCCGACGAGAGGGGATTAGTTGTAATATAAACCCTTTTTACTACTTATTTTATAGTTAATAATGATATTATAATATTAAAAATTGTTCTCATAAAATAAAAATCTAGATTCATTAATCTTGTTTTAAACTTCAAATATGTTATACTTGATTGACGAGGGGATTGTGAAAAAAAATTGTCTCATGTAAAAATCATAACTTATAAAGATATGTGAAATTAATTCGTTTATTTAATTTTCCTAACAATTCCCCCTCACTCCTGGGCTAAATTCTCTTATTTCATCATTGGAAGGAGACTCATCTTGAGTGAACAATTTAATATGAGTGAAATTGTTTTCAGTGGAAATCGCACGACGTGGGCGTGAACCTGAAAATTCTGATATCATGGAAGAATTCCGTCTCATCTAAAAGTACAAACGTAAAAAGAGGTGTGAAATTAATTAATTTATTTTAATTTCCTTATATTAATCCGAGGTGGTAATATTGAAGGTACGTACGTATGATATGCATAGTGAAATAAATGTATCATTCAATTAAGTACTGATGGAGACCAAAGAAAATAATTTCAATAATTAATGAACGACTTATAATTGTCGTCCTTTTTATTGTATTGCTTTTGGGTTATGTATCTTTCGAGTGACACGCTTTTGATTATCGTCCGTTAAAAGAGAATTGTTCATGTGAAGTCGAGTTTTTGTTTCTTTTCTTTTGAAAATAATTAACCGAAATCGACCTTTCATTTAATTTCAATCGTTGCATATTACTCTATTTTGATTAACTATCATCCCCATCTAATCAATTAATCGTTATTTTTTATTCATTAATTAATTTTAAAAAACTAGAATAAAATACCAATAATGTAATTAAAATTTCTAAATTCGCTATTCAATAAAATTTGAATCAAGCGTCCCGATATATTTCTTGCTCGTTGCCATGTGATACATGTTTAGATATGCAAGAAGACAACCAAATAAAATTTTAAATAAGAAATATCAGAAATAATGCATATAAGATATCGTGCTTGTTAGAATTCCATGCAGACTGTGAAAAAAAGGGAATGTGGACACCTCATTTTTTATTTTTGTAATAAGTCCGTTAGCTTTCATACAAAGGCACCTGATTATTATTATTTTGTTCTTTTTTTGGACGGGAGCTGATTTTTGATTATATAAGGCACAAGATGTTAATTTACAAAAAAAAAAACAATTACGTTTCATGGGAATTCCTCCATGGAAATGATAATGGAAATCATTAAATTATATATAAATTAAAATTAAAATCGATAATAATCTATAGTTTATAGATTTCATAATATTAAAACCCACCATATATTTACATACAATGTTGCATTTCATAAGTGTGGGGAGTGATAAAGATACAAGTATGAAAAAATATATGTATTTAAAATTTTCAGGTGCGATTCGCTAAAAATATATACTAAATTTGTTAAATTTATATTTTATTATTACAACACATGTAAAATATACATAAATATAAATTTAAATAACAAATATCATTCATATTATAGTCATTTATATCAAAATAACAAAATTAGAAAAAGTCATTTATCGTCTAATTAATTTTTATAAAAAAAATTTTGAAATATATATAAACCCAAAAAAATTTCCCCAAATCAATAAAAAAAGAAATTAATATACATGTCACTTGAGAGATATCAGACTGGATCTCCTTTGAAACTGAACTAAATTAAAGGTGAGTCTTTGTTTTAATTTGAATTTTACGTTTTACGTTTTATTTTATTATGTTTTTAATTTTAATTAAATTTAAAAATTGCAAAAAAAGACTTAAAAAAAAAAATTATTAAAAAAAAGCAATGGATAAGTAAATTCTTGGAGCAGAATACGCGAATCCTTGAAAGTTGAAATAGAATACGCGTATCCAACTTTTTTTTTTTTTTTTTTTGCACGGATTCGCCACGTGACAAATCCTATGTAAATCACACGCGAATCCAACACAAACTCCCACCCAGCGAGTATTCCGTACTACATTTTAATTTTCTTTGAAGAATTCATGCGTTATAAGTTCCATATGTAAGAAACGTCTATATATACACTTCTTCTGTCCAATAAATACATGATTTTTTTTATACAGATTAAAGTATGTATAAAAGTCAAATAATCAGTTCATTTAATTTATAGGTAAACTTCTTCTATTTATATAAAAATTATGGAACTATATGGGGGCACTTGAAAATAAAAGTAAAAAATGGTCAATATTCATTGAAACACAAAACAAGCCTATGTAATGAGGTATCCTAAAATCACGGACTCTGCCTATTATTGTTGCCTGTTGTTGTTGGACATAGGGAGTATATGTTAGAGAAATAACATAAACAAATAAATTTCGCGTTCTTTAAAAGTTAGAATTTTTAGATAAGATGAAATATTTTTATAATATCAGAGTTAAAAAGGCTCACATTAAGTCTTAAGTTTTAATTTCCACATAAGATAAATAGATCTACTTATATTAAATTGTTCATTTATTGCAAGTCAAGTGTAAATATCTCAAGTGGTTAGAGCTCCAACACCTAAGACCCCGAGATCTTGGATACGAGATACGGAGTGGTGCCTCTCTTGGAGTGATTGTGGTTCCAATTGCGATGCATTGAAAATTAAATTTTAGTTACTTATATTTTATAAGATTTATAATCATATTTAATAAATATTTTTAGATATATAATTTCACTTTAATATCTTATAAACTCTAAAATAACTTATGTCTTCCGTTTCTCTCTTATTTGAACAATTACTATTTATAATAATTTTAATATAAAAGTGAATAATTTTTTTTTACGAAGGTCTAATAATAAAGTATTGATATTTGTATAAATTAAAGAAGATTATATTAATTTTAGTGTAAAAAAAAAAAATGACATATGGTGTAATATTCAGATGTTTGAAGAAGTTTAGTGAAAAAGACAATTATTTAGGGCCCGTTTGACATAGTTTATAAGCTCCAAAAAAATAAGTTGAGATATCCCAATTTATTTTACAAAAATTATATAAGTTTTACCCTATCTCAACACATTCCGGTCCAAACCCGGTTCAAATTCAACCCAACCGTCCCATTTTCTACGAAAAAAATTAGAAAATAAAAAAATTATTTTGGAAAATTAATTATATTCAGAAAAAAAGTATATTTTTCATTTTTTTTTAGAAAAAACAAATATTTATAAAAAATGATTTTAAAATTTTATTTTCGAAAAAACAATTATTTTCAGAAAAAAAATATATTCGAAAAAAAATTTATTTAAAAAATTTTATTTTTCAAAATAAATAAATTATATTATATAATTAAAATATATATATTGTTTAAAAATTATTAAAAAACTTATAAGTTGTATTAACCAAAAACTTTAACAACTTATAAACTATTTAAAAATGACATCTTATAAATTTCTAAAACAATTTATTAAATATTAAAAGTTATAAAATATTTAAAATAAACTTAACCAAGGCCCTTAATCATTATTTAATAAAATATCCAACTAAATAAGAGACAAACCTTTTAAGCAATTTTTAAAATAAAACAGAGACGGGCAAAGTATAAGAATAAGAGCACGTATTATTCGCATTTACTTGCTTTACTAGATTCGAGTTCCTGATTCAATTCTTTCTCACTGTACAAAATATTACTCCCTACGTAAAATAAAATAAAATTAAGGTAGGGTATAATACTATAATAGTTCTGCGCCTCATTTATTCTACATTTTTATATAAATTACTTTATTATTTTATATATTAGGAAAATTGTCAATTCAGGGCCTGAAAGATGACAAAATTATCAATTTAAGGCCTTAAAGATTTTTCCTATCGATTCAAGGCCTGGAAGATTAAAAACTATCGATCCAGGGCCTGAAAGATAAAAACTATAGATTTGAGGCTCACACATTTTAAGGTCATGTTTGACACTTATATTTTATATCCTTATTTCATGTTCTTATTTTTTTTATTTTTAGAGTTTACGATTCAAGGTTTACGGTTCAGGGGGTTTAGGGTTCATGGTTCAAGGTTTAGGGTTCATCATTTAGGGTTTAGGGTTTAGTGTTCAGGGTTTAGGGTTTTAGTGCCAAACATAGCCTTAAATTTTATAAGCATTGAATTGATAGTTTCTATCTTTCAGGCCCAGGATTGATAATTTCCTATCTTTCAGGTCTTGAATCGATAGGAAAAATCTTTCAGGCCTTAAATTGATAGCTTTACCATCTTTCAGGCCCTGAATTGGTAAAACTCCTATATATTAATAAATAACTCGCTTGTTAAAATACAAATCAAACAGTGAATTTACAATCTAAAACAGTACAAAAGGAGTACAATTAAAAAAAAAAAAGCAAAGACAATTAAGATCTGATTCTATCAATACTTTAATATTGTAGGAACCCCAAAACCTTAAACCACTCAACAAAAACAAGATTAACAATGATTAAGAAAGAAAACGTGAGCCACATGGATATCTATATCATAATTTGGAAGAAAAAAAAATGGTAATGAAGAACCAAAATTGTTATTAGTACTAATTTGAAGAGCTTATTTCTCTTTTTTGCCCAATAACAAAAAGATAAAGCCTTGTGGTGTGTCAAAATGTCCATGTTTAATGTACACAATCTTGTTGGGATCACCAAAAAGGAAATTCTCACAAATCTTTTTCTTTATGCCTCTTTACATGCTACCACTCTACTTTTACTCTTTTTTTTTTTTTTATCGGACAAAATTAATTGTTAGATGTTAGTACATCAAACACTCAAATACTCCACAAATTCACCAAGCCACCTTATAACTCCCATACTCCAATTCGATTCCCTATAACTCCCATACTCCAATTCGTTCCCAAAGGGAATCGAACCTGAGTCTCTCTACTCAATTGAGGAGCCAAGTGGCCAGATGGGCTAAGGCACCTGGTTTACCAGTCACCTTTTACTAAAGCTGCATTGTCTCTCCTCTTTAATCTATCTCTATACCACCATTCCAATCTTCTCCCTCTTTTCAAACTCGTATATTCAAGTTCCAATCTATGTGTCAAAAGATTTTTTCTCATTTTTGTCAAGATGTTTGTTTTCTTTGAATCTTGATCAATTGCATTACAATGACATTTGTTTTGTTGTTAAGCCAATTATATATGGCTTTTGTAGTTACTAGTAACTTTGAACTGTCGAATATTTTCACATATATTTGGAATTTCTTGTCAATGAAATTTTCAAAAAATTTAAAGTTTTTTTTACAAGGACAAAGTCTTGTATACATGTATATATGCACTATGAAATTTAAGGTCATTTCTAAATAATATTAGATATTTTTATTAATAATATTAATTATTTTCATTGAATATTATTGGTTGTTAATCAAATTTTGTGTAGCTGAGAGCAATTAATATTGTTCATTTAGAATAACTAATATTGTTTAAAAATACAATTGAGTTACAGGTTGCACCTAATGCACACAAAATTTACTCATTTAGACTAAGTTTCATGTGCACTTAAAATTGTGCAATTGTCAGTTTGCAGTTCTATTAAAGCGCACTCAATTCATTTATATCAGTCTGCATAATAAAGTTATACTAGTTTGCACGTTTCATTTTACGTTTTCAGTTAAATCTAGTATTACAGTACTAGTTGTTTTATTAAAAGGTATTAGTTGTTCAATCATAAATATTTTCACTTAAATATTAATTATACACTAATTGCATTGTACAATTGGTGTACCTCTAGTGTTACTCGTTTAGAATAGATTATAGGTAGTTTAATCCCTTTGTGTCAACTTTAATATTTCATCGTGTGTTCCACATCTGAAATCTTTAACAAGTATCGTCTTGATAATTATAAGCTGTTAATATTTTTACACATTATATTATATATTAGTTATCTAGATAGTGCAATACAAGGTATAATCTTAAAAATAATTACATGTGATATGATGCAGATTATGGGGTTGTTTGAAAAATATATACAGGCTTTTTAGAATCAATTTATAGTATTTTATATTTGTTTAATTAGATTAAATAAGTTCTGAGAAGCGTTACTTTAAAAGCTGGCCTTGTAGTGTTTTTAGCCGAATATGTGTGTTTTATCTAAAATACCATCAAACTTTTTTTTTGACAAGAAGAAACAAACTACGAACAGGAAAAACACCTATCGAGTAGATCAACCATAGAATCCGGTGGTTCTACCCAACAATGAGGATTACTATAATCACGACTAGTCCTGGCTAAACAATGTGCCAAAGCATTGGCATTACGACAAGTCCACGAGATGGTAAAGTTTTCGTTCTGTTGAAGGAGATTACTTCCCATATCAATGAAATCCTAAATCACAATATCATCCCCGTTCCCAACTTCATAGCATCGATTACCCTCTTTGAATTAGACTCCACGATAACCCGTTCGAACCCCAAATTTACAGCCCATCTGATCGCCTCCACAATCCCCCATGCTTCTCCCTCATCAACTTTCAACACTCCTTGTCTAACCAAAGAACGACAACAAATGAATTCCCCCTATCATCATGAATAATCATTCCCACCCATGTTTCAAGCGAGTCTTCATAGAAAGCAGCATCAACGTTTACTTTCACGTACCCCAGACATGGTGCATGCCATCTTCTACAATTATCGGTTCGGCTTTGTCCTGGAACAACCTTGCGAACAGCTTGCCACTCCACTAAAGTCGTCATAGTAGCAAACACTTGACGAGAAGGAGTATCTCGGTTGCCGTTCCATACTATACTGTTACGCCCCCGCCATATTGACCAAACTATCATCATGGCTCATTCCAATTCATCTCTTTCCAGATGACGAAGAAAGTGAAAGGAAAAGGTCCTCCGAACCCTCAACGTAGTAGCATAGTGCATCAATTTTATGCCACAGATTTCCTGCTCCCCAACATTCACGTGCATGTCTACAGTCGACAAATAGGTGCCAAATTGTTTCCGGCATCTGTTCACAATACGGACAAGTAACTTCAACAGTAGGATACCACTTGCCTCAACTTTGAGCGCACCGTAAGCCAACCTTTGCATAATCTCCAATAAAATGATCTCACTTTAGGAGGAATTCTGACTTTCCATATGGTTTTCCATGGGGAATCCTCATATGCATGAACCCCATTCACAAGACGACCTGCAAAATGATATGCGATCTTGACTGTATACACTCCAGTAGGGGAGTGATGCCAAACTAACTTGTCTACACTGCATTGAGGTGCTGGAGTGGTATGGTATATTCTTTCCCGGTCCGCCACATTAAAAGCCTCATCAATAACTTCCGTGTCCCATTCGTGCGTCCCCGAAGAGAACAAGTCTCCCACCACCATGTCTTCGAAACCCGGGACCACGGGAGTGGAGATATAAAAGGAACAATCATTGTCCAACCACGACTGTCCCCATATGCAAATCGAGTTCCCATCCCCCACTTTCCATCTAGAGCCCATTCTTACTAAGTCTTTCGCTGCATGAATGCTTCTCCACACATAGCTGGGATTGGCACCCACCGAGGCGTCGAACAGATCATTGTTCAGGAAATATTTAGCTTTAAGGACTCGAGCAACCAGAGAAATCGGGTTCGTTTGAATTTTCCACCCCAACTTACCAAGCATTGCCATGTTGAAGAGATGTAAATTCCTAAAGCCCATACCCCCATCACTCTTATGTTTGCACAATGAATCCCATTTCTCCCACTTTACCCCTTTTATCGGGTCCGTTCCATGCCCCCACCAAAAAGAATTCATCATTCGGTGAAGTTCATCGATGAGAGTTGGAGGTAGAAGGAAAGTGCTCATGCAATATGTCGGGATAGCTTGCGCTACCGATTTGATCAAAATCTCTTTGCCCGCTTAGATAATTTCTTACCCCTCCAATGTTTTAACTTGCTCCACAGTCTCTCCTGGAGATATCTAAAAATCCCAGACTTCGTCCTACCAATCAGAGAAGGTAACCCCAAGTATCTCCCAGTATTGAGGGCTGCATGAACCCCCATAATACTATGCAGGCTGCTCTTCAACTCCGGTTGAACGTTCGGACTGAAAAAATGCCAGATTTCTCATAATTGATGGCTTGACCCGAGGGTCTCTCGTATAGGTTAAGCGTGTTTTTTAAGGCAGTGCATTCCTCTTCCGTGGCTCTACAGAAGAAACAAGTCATCATTGGCGAACAAGAGATGAGAAATGGACGGAGCACGTAGGCTAACCCGAGCATCCGTGTGACGTCCCTCTTAAGTGTGCATGGCGAAGAAGGCTAGATAAGCCCTCAGCACAAATAATGAACAAATAAGGCGACAAAGGGTCGCTTTGACGGAGTCAGGGTCCACCACCGAGTCCTTCACCAAGAAATTATAAGAGACCGTCTGAACACACAACTTCATCCACTGAATACACCTTTCCGAGAAGTCCATTGCTCGCAAAACCCCCTCCAGAAAACGCCAATCGACTCTATCATAAGCTTTACTGATATCGATCTTGAGAGCGACATTCCCGGTCTTCCCCCGTCGTCTATTCTTGATGCCATGGAGTGACTCAAAAGCTAAAATGACATTGTCTTGGATGGATCGGCCGGATTGAAAAGCCGATTGGTACTCATCAATAATGCCCGGAAGCACCGTCTTGAGTCGGTTACAAAGCACTTTTGACATGATCTTATACACCACATTACAGAGAGAAATGGGTCGAAGGTCCCGGACCGATTCAGGTTGCTCACATTTAGGAATGAGGACTATGTTGTTGGGGTTATACTGAAAAGTATGCTTTTACTTTGTATAACCAAACTGAAGTTTCTTATTTATTTACTGAAATAAATTATTTAATCACTGTTGCATTAAATATGAATGAATGTTATATATGTTTATTGCAAACCCGTTCAATAAGACAGTACGTATTACGTTGTAGTTAATTTGGTGATACCCGATCACTAAAGATCAAATTAACAGCTCTCGTAATTAAGTACAAATTCACAACCCAAATGGAAATGAACGAACCATCATGAACAGTTGAAGTGTGAGACCCAGATTGACTTGTCTTGACCAAGGGATCACACTAGCGCATTTACGTGCGTTGAATGAGGACCTACATGAGGGCAAATTCTTTGGTACTGAATATACAAGAATTAGACCTCAGTGGTGCGTTATTTCTTAATCTCTGTCCCTTAAATAGGATCGTGTGAAATAAATAACTATTGCTTTGATTTATGATGGGAAGAGAGTCAATGCGATTTGATACCTTATATATTGGGCAATATTATTAATTACATGACGATTGATGACATTTAATACGGAGAATCGCGTGCAAGTACGTCTTGCTTGATTTGTCCCCTTGGTGGGCTCATATCCTTTATCATACTAAATCTTGCAAGTGGAAATTTATTTCCGGTATGGATAATAATGTTGAGCTGTCTTTACTCCAAGGACAAAGATGTTAATTAATATAAAGCTTGTTCAGTGGCTTAATTAATTAATGGATTAATATAATCTTAAACGCGGGAAATAATGACCGGGAGCCATGTTATATGTGAAATCGTAATATGGGTTAAGATGGATAGTTCAATATTAATTTTAGAATTATGACTCTCGGGTACAAAAAATAGGAAGCAGTGACTCTAAGGTACAAATGCAATTTTTAGTGACTCTAAGGTACAAAAAAAAATTGTACTTTGTTTGAAAAAAAAAATTGCACATTGTACCTGAGAGTCACAAAAAAGTTGCATTTGTACCTTAGAGCTTTTTGCTCTCTCACTTTGTACCTTAGAGCTTTTTTCCCTTAATTTTATAGTGGAGTAAATTAATATTAATGGACTTGAATAATATTTGGCCCAAATATTAAAGCTTCATAGTTCATTGAAGGTCCAATCTTAATTCTCCTAAAGGCCCCTCAAATAGCCCAAAATAAAGTCCAATTAATGAGAGAGAGAAGAAAATATTCTTGCTATATTTTCAAGCAAGATTTTCGAAAATTTGTAAATTAAAAGGAAGAAAAGATTGTCTTGATTTTCTTATAGATATTTTATGGAAAGAGATAATTATTGTAGGAATACATAATTATCCCATAAATTCAAGAAGTCAAATCTCGACTCCTTTAATATTGTAGTTTTCAAAAATTATGAGGTAGAAGAGGAGAAGAGATTTTTATGGAAAATTTAATTAAGGAGAAAATAATATAGAAGATATATTCAAGATTTCTTGGAGACCAAGAAAAGTTTTTCTTCCTTATTTTCCTAGACCTAATTTTTGCCCCCCTCCTCCCTATTTATAGGGGATGAACTCTTCATTCCCAAGTGCAATTCCATGTGTTGAAAATATTAGAAATCCACAAAGGTGGTAGCAAAATATTTAATTTCTCTCCCATTAAAATCGTTCGTGCAAATCCTCCCACCGGATAACGTTTGTGGACGCTGGGATATATTTGGGAAGGCTCTTGGGTTGATCCATCGTCTAAAAGGTTGTATCTACAAGAGGTTAGTAATCCCGTAACTCCTAGTTCCGCATGTTTAGGATTTACGTGAATTACGTGTACGTATGTTGTTTAATTATTATGTTGAATTAATTTAGGATTAATTCATGTTAGTAATTATTTATTTAATTTAAAATATGTATTTAAAAATCATCTCGAATAGATCCGGGCACCCTAATTTCCCAACATACGTGTGTACTGTTTAAACCCTCTGGAAAACTCCCCGTGTCGAGCCAATGAATACAAGAGTCCACTATGTCATTCCCAATAGTGCTCCAAAATCTCTTGTAGAAAGCGGGGTTGAAACCGTCGGGACCCGGAGCTTTATCCTTGTGCATTTGGGAGATAGCCATCTTGAATTCATCAACCTCAAAAGGCTTAGTGGGCTCATCATTGTCTACCCGTGACACTTTACTTCGAATAGTGGAAGTTACTGTCCCAATCTCAGAAATGTTTTCGGAAACAGTGAAGAGATCCAAAAAGTAATCCAACACCACCTTATTTAAATCTCCAGGGGCCGTAACCCACTCATTATTGCCGTTGAACAGGTCCAAAATGCGGTTAGATTTTTTCCTCGCCGACGCCATTTAATGGAAAAATTTCGTGTTTAGGTCCCCACTCGTCAGCCAAAAAGCCTTAGCACGTTGTTTCCAATAGTGTTCTTCTTGAATTAAGAGACGGCCAAGAGATTTCTTCGCTTCCACTAATTTCCCTCTTGCTGCCTCCGAATCCAAAATCTAAAGTTTGCTAATATCCTCCTCTAATTCCTTCATATTCCTCAAACTTGTTGTTGCAATGTGCTTTCCCCAATCCCCGAGCACGCCTGTTGTTGTCTGTAGCCGTTTTAAAAGAGGAAAGTCACTAAAACCCATCCAACTTCTATCCCCACTCGGTTTAAATCTGGTTCATCGAGCCACTTATTCTCGAACCGAAAAGAGTATCTCTTCCGAGCCCTCATCACAGTTTTTGTCTCAAGAAAAATCGGGTTATGATCTGAGATCGGTGCCACTAAATTGTACAACTTTGCGTTAGGAAAACGGGCATGCCATCCTGGGTTTGCCAATGCTCTATCTAGTCGTTCCTCAATAAATTATTGGCTCCACGACCCCTACTCCACGTGAATTGATGCTCAACAAGAACTATATCTTGTAAGTTGCAATGAGATACAACCTCTCTAAAGCCTCTAAAACGCCAATTTGGATGAGGAGCACCCCCTTTTTTATCCTCAACCGAAAGAATATCATTGAAGTCTCCCATACAAACCCAAGGCATCACGTTTACCCCCGCTAAATGTTTGAGCTAATTCCAAGACATTTTCCTCCTATTCGTTTCCGGGTGACCATAGAACCCGTGAAACTTTTTAAAAACAATAATTTATATGACTTATATCTATTTGTCTAGCAAACATTTTGAATTTTCCTATTTCAAATTTTTTTTTTTTTTTTTTTTTGCAAACTCTTTTAGTTTTAATATTATATATTCTTTTATTGACGTTAACCTTTTTTTTTTGACGGGTTATTGACATTAACTTTAATCACTTTTTCATGGGTATAATTTTTTGTAGTACATCCTAGACGTGAAACCACAGCATTCTTGCATGGCCATAGTCTCTTGATATACACTCGGAAGGACAATTTCTGTAAATTACAAATTAACCAAACATAAAAAATTAATTATTTCCCACTTTCGTGGGCACCAATTAATTGTATCGTATAATTGAACATAAAAATGATATTTGCAGCTAATATAATGAAACAGATAGAGTAAATTAACCAAATGTCATTTTAAAATATTCTTCAATTGCACGAAACTCGTGCACAGAAGTTATTATCGAAAAAATAACATTTTTAATCCTGTAATTTTGGACGATTTTATTTTTAATTCGATAATTTTTTACTTTTTTAATTTTAATTCTTTTTGGTCGGAAACCTCACATGACACTTTCAAAACTGATATATATTTTTATTTTTTCGACGACCTACACAAGTGAACAGTCATATAACAAAAAAAGATCAATTTTAAAATGTCACATGAAGTGCACATGCATATTTTTGAACTTTTAAAATTTTTAACTAAAAAAGTCTGAAATTGATTACATTCAGAACTAAAATAAAAAAATAAGAAATTATAAGATTAAAATGGAATTATCTGAAATAACAGGATTTGTCATTCCAAATCCTCGTTACATCTCCCTCCTACATGAAATTACCAATTTCTACTATTTAAATTTCTAAATTTTCTCATTTATTCTGTATTTTATAATTTCAGATCTAATCTTATGTTAAACGTCAAAAACTCTAATTTATTCTCAATATTCTGCATTTTGCCCTTTTCTAAATTTTTAATGAATATATTTTTTAAAATTTAATCTAATCTTAACTGCCTAAAATTTCGCTAACTATTTTGCATATTTTGATTTTAATTTTTAATTAAATTTCACATGCTGGTCACTCAATAAATCTATCGTCACTTTTCTTCTTTGATTTTAATTTTTTTTTAATTTAAACTTATTTTAATCATTTTAAATATTTAATTTTTTAATTTGTTTAAAAAAAATTAATTTTGCGTAATAAGTGGGGATACATACTAGTATTTCTATATTAGTGCTAAGATTTTTTTTAAAAAACTCGTATATTGGTACTAAGATACACACGTGTAATTTCCACAACGGCTATGATGAGGGTTTGCCAGACAATTAAGGGCAATATTTAATTGAAGGGGGTAGGGGCCCACTGGCGAACACACGTGTACATGGACGACAGGTCTAGGACAGTATGGGCCAGATGTCACGTGCGCCCAAATGTCATATGGGCCTTTTAATTGGGAATACTACCCATAGGTGGGGTCACACTTTAGTGGACGCTTACCACACACTAAATTTATTTATTACAACTATTATCAAACTATTTTTTTGATCCGTCAAAATTAATTGTTAGATATTAGTAGTTAGTACACCAAACATTCAAACACTTCACAAATACACCAAACCATCTTATAACTCTCATACTCCAATTCATTCCCAAATAAAATCGAACATGAGTCTCCCACTCAATTGAGACAACTATTATCAAACTATTAATCTATTACTATAGTTATTTTGGAAAAAAATTGAATTGGAAAATTCAATTCTACCTCTTTCCAATTCTACTTAATTTATATTCCCTCCTATTCTCTTAAGAAGTCAATCTGATTTTCTTTTTCAAATAAATTAAAGATATTTTTATTCTACAATTAATTTTAATTAATGATAATTGAATATTCTTAATAATAATTACTATTGATTCATAACATACACTTGTAAAAAATAAAAAAATTAAGTTATCATAATTTTTTTTATTAAAGTATATATATGAGATAACATAAATATATAATGTAAAATGGTAGAATGCCATCTAATTAGAAAGGTAGAACGGGGAGACACTCTTCAAATTAGAATGCACATACTACTTATAGTTTAAATATATAAGTTGAAAAAAGAAAATGTGATTACAATCTGAAATTCAGCATCGAGCTTGTCTCTAGCCCCTTAGATCACTTAATTGAGTGAGTCTCATGTGCATTTAGGTGCGTTGTCAAATATATTTCATGTCATTTTATTTTCACTCATACAACTTATTATCTTGAAAGATGCAATGTATTAACATTTTGAAAAAAATAGTTTGCTATTATTCGTTTGTAAACAAGTTAGATGTATTTTAATATAATATGTTGCATGGTTCAAAAATGCATTATGAATGAACGGACAGCTGGATGCATAAAAAACTTAGCCAATCACTTAATTATTTCGTTATATGTAAACTAGTTAAAAAAACTAGCCATCACTTAATTAGTCCAACTACAAAAAACTAGAATTGAGTTCTATATAAACTAGTTAAAAAAAATGAAAATAACAAATACATGTAAAGTTATTATGTCAACTAAGATTATTACTCCTAAAAGGGGAAGACTTTTATTCATGATTCTTTATTACGCTTTCGTGTTATTTTATGGCGAGTTTTTTATTCTTATTTGAAATGATAAAGTAATTTTAAGAAATCATTATGATAGAGAGAAGGGTGAAAGACTATCATCCCACCTTAAAAGTCAATTTATTATTTCAAATCTTAATAAACAATTTCATGCTGTCTTAACAAAAAAAACAAAAAAAAAAAATGTCTTTTCAATAAAAAGTCTTATGGGACGGAGGGAGTACTTGTAGTTGTAGAGTCCTTTGATTAAAAAATCGACCTACTCCCGCACATATTTCTTCAAAAGAAACCTAGCTACGTAAAAGTTGAATGTTAGTATGTTTATTTCAATCGACTTAGATTAGATCTACTACAAATAATAGACTACAATTGGTGTGGCCATGAGATAGCTAAGTCCTAATTATTACAACATGCATGTGTATAACTATTATTATAGTTGCCTAGAAAAAAAGGCAAATTATCAACCATATATACATAATGGTAAAGTCAATTTCAATCATCCTTCTTTTTTCCTTACTAATTAATATATATCCACACACAAATGATCCCAACAATATGAGTGTCTTTTAATGTTCATAATAGGTATAAGTGCACACATATATGTTTGGGTTTGTTATAACGTATTTTTCTCGCATTTTTTGATTATATGAATGTAAAAGTGCACAACAACAAGCTAGCTAGCTATGATTTATTGTTCTCACGCCAGAAATCTTTTTTTTTATGAAATCGTTTGAATAATCTTCTGAAATCGGACCAAAGTGAATAATATCTTGCAGTTATAAACGAATATATATATATATATATAGACAAACAAATTTCTCATAAGATTCCGTGAAATTGGTTAAGGAGTGTAATTTATATTATTAAAGGATATTAATTATAATAATTGAAAGATGTGATTTTTTACCATAAAAAGGTATTACTCATAATACTGAAGGGTTTAACTTATATTATAAAAGGGTATTAGTCGTGATAAGTGAAGAGTCATGCCTGTAAAAGAAGAATCAGTTTCACAGTGAATAAGTATATAAGTGTGGAATTTTGAGTAGAAACATTTAGGAGGTTATATATAAATGCTAAACAAGAAGTGAGGCTGAGGTTTAATAGACAGAAAACAATATGTCAATGGACTATTGTCCAGTGATTGACCCCTTGTGCACCCTTTTATAAAGACAAATTTGACGAGTAACAAAATCAATAAATATAGAAATTAAAATATAAAACTTAAATTGCAAGAAACTTATTTTTAGTAAAACAAAATCGACGTTTCAACTTGAATGAATGCAGAAAAGAATAATATTTTGAATTTCCGGTGAGTTTTGCATGGTTGGTACGTAGCAATCCGGGGGAAGGATTGCCTATAGTGATTGTCACAAGTCATTTGAGATTATCAACATTTAATAAATTACTGATAGTTGCAGCTCAGAGATAGGTCATCTAAGTGTTGGACAAGGTATACATAATACGTGCAACTAGGATTTGGTTGTAACATGGTACTGTCTTATTTATATATATTGCTAAAATTGAAATTTCATTTAGTATGATATCAATATCAATATATATATATATTATAATATTAATTCAATAAAAAGTCAAACACGTACAATTTCTAATGTGAATTGAGGAAAAAAAAAAAAAACAATAGAAATCCTCCATATTTCCAACAAAGAGAAAAGATCGAATACACATAAGAGGTAACAAAATTACTACGTAGAAAAATAGATGATGCAAATAGTATCTGGATTAGAAATTTGCCAGATATGTATACATGTTTAATCAAAGAATCTAATTAATTACGAAATGATTCATATATAATCGGCCAATATTTACAAATGCTCCAAGAAGAAACAACATGCATATACATATCGAGTAAATGTTTAATAATTAAATTGTACATATTTATTAATTAAGTTCATTCTAGGACCAAGGATATCCATAGCTGTAATTCGACATATATGTCTTGATTCGACATATATGCTTGATTTGAATACATAACCATTAATATATATAGAACCTGTCAATAACCATTAATATAGAACCTAACAATAATTCGACATATATGTCTTGATTTGATTACACTTTTTAAGATTGTGGATCGATCTTTCTGTAATTCATATCCAGATTCACATTTTCAATCGCCATTGGTCAAAGTTTACGGCCAAGATAACATTTAATTTTCTGTAATTCCTTTGCAAAAAATTAAGTTGAGCTCAATAAATTTAAGTTTAGTAGCTTTTCGCATGACTGGAAGTGCACTCAATTAAGCAATATTTCCCACTAAGTGAGAACTAATTTTAAATTGTAGAGAAGATTTTGCTCATGATTAGAGATCAACATTTAGTCAACATAGCCTTGTTCGGTTTCATAATCTATAACCCTAATAATCTCATTATTACAATTAAGTTCCCCACTAAGCCAAACATAGATAAACAATCTCATTAAGATTTATCAATTATTAATTATTATGCATCAGTTTATAAATTAGAAACATATTAAGAGTTGTTTAGGTAAGTAATACAGACCCATATATGCACCTCTACGTCATATGAAGTCCATGAACTTGAGTCCTTTTAAGAGAGCACATGACGATCAAACAAAATATGACTAAAAGTCATACGTAAAGATTTAGAGACTAAAATGTTTAGTGAAAATTTACTTAAAAAGAGAAGCACCGCGATTAAGATTAATCCGTGCATTGCACGGCCCAAACATAATTCGTCATATAGTCTACCCTAATTATTAAATTAAATATTCAATTTATTTGTTATTAAGAATTGCTTATGATTAATTTTAATTTGAAATATGATAGATCTTAATTTTCTTTGGCTCAAGACCACATTGGAAATGAGCAGGGCTAAAAGAATTAAAAAATATATACCAAATAAAATAATTCTATATTATCTGACGATAAAAATTTATGTGAACTCGGGTTCACCATGAAGTCGATATTTTTAGTATCACTATGGTGTATAAAAATTATTACTGTTATACATAAAAATTATCACTGTTATACATAAAAATTATCACTATTTAAAAATTATCATTGTGTTTGTTTTGGGATTTAAGTGTGCGGAGCAAGTCAAGGTTTTAGAATTCAGGGATTTAGAATTCTTGATGAGTAGTAAATATATGTATTTGATTTGAGATTTGAGTAGGGTGAGATTTAACTTTATGTCAAATCAATGCGTAATAGTGATTGATGTTGTATTATTTTATTATATTGAGAAGAGTAATATAGTGTATAAAATGTGATGTATTGGGAAGAGTTATAATATGTTTTATAGGTATTTGTAGGTGTGGATTGAATGTGAAATTTAAAAATCAGACTCTAAATCTCAAACTCGTATGAGACGAGGAGCGCAAAGTCCTAAGTCCATCCGTGTGAATCCCAAAACAAACATAGCCACATAACAGTGATAGAGTTCATGTATAGACCCAGTTCACATGAGTGTTACTCTTATCTTACGTTCCTTTTATATTATTTTCCCAACACTCTCCCCATTCGTGGGCTGAATTATCTTTCTTCATTATTGTGAGAAAATCCATTGAACTAATAATTTAATATGGGTGGAGTTAGCGGGAAAAGAACCTAGGATATACACATGAGTCTTTTTTGGCTTTGATACCATAAAAAAAAATTCATCTCATCTGAAAATTTGAACATGTAGCGCTACAAGAAAATGAAGATGCTTATGGAATTTTTCTACAAAAATAATTTGATCCTTAAAAAGTGAGGATTGCTTACATTTTGCCTACCAATTTTTAGAATAATCTATGAAAAAGTTATCTGCACAAACAAATTATCTACTATCAATCTGCCTACACATGCTTACATTTGAAATTATTTTTGTTAAAAATTTCGTAGGCATGTTCAATAATTTCATAGACAAAGCACTGAAAAACTATTTTCTGTGCAGAGAGATGTTATTATTATTTTTTAAAATGTAGATCAATCATATAGTGAGCTCAAACTACAAACTATAACGATAATCAAACTTTTGGATGTTGTTTGAATTTTTTAATGTTAAACTGTCCATCACAAAAGATTCAAATTCACTTAAACACAAATCAAAAGTAAGTAGATTAAGTAACATTATATACATTTACAAGATGCCAAGATGGTTGTTGAATGAAGAATATCATTAAGACCTAATGTGAACATAGAACGAGTTTATCATGCAGTTGCCCCACATTTTTACTTTTTTTTTATGATTAAAGACAACCCAAAAAATTATTTACTTTGTGTAGGGTCCTCATTATTAAATCTATATATATACACTTAAGCCTTGTAGGCTGCATGCGTAAAGTTACTTCACTAATTAAGTTTAGAGACTTAACATCACAACAACAAAAACGTTCTTCACAAAATGGATTTTGTAATTGAAGAGATTTACAATATATGTAATGTACATATATCTAATCTATTATAATTAATTAGGACAGTAGTTAAACTTTTGGTCATGTCCATTTTTCCTCTCTATATGTAATTTGCAAACAATAAATTGTTACACAAAAACCGAATTTAATTATTCATTGCACATACTAGAGTAACGGTGGTTCCTTCATAATAAATTAGATAAGAGTGGCTCTTATTTGCATTAAGATGTATCGTACACTCATGGTGCATTTTAGAACCGTGAAACTTGTTATATTGAAAGAAAGATGCAACTTGTTTACACTGAACCATGCAATTTTTTTTTCATATTAATAATTACATTGTTCAGTGTAAACAAGTTGCATCTTTTAGTGTAATAAATTGTATGATTCTAAAATGCAATATGAGTGCATAGAAAACTTTGCCATTAAATAAAATGTATTTAATAAGTAATAAATATTTAATAAATGTGGCATGAGTTTTTAATAATGTAAACATCGTACTTTGACACCTACATCCATCAACTTTGTTGGTTAAATTTTAGAGCATTCTAATTAAAGCCTATAAGAAGCTTTAATTAGGGTATAGGATAGGCTTTTCTTTTTCTTTAGTTCAAAAACTTGAAGAATCTTGTCGGTATTAATATGTTAGTTGGGCTTGTTTAATTTTTTCTAGTTATTATGATAACTTGATAAGAATTTCAACTCTGTTATGATTCTGTGGTCCTGATTATTGAAACTCTTATTTAATTGTCATTAAATTATTCTTTAACTTTATTGGTGGTCAAATATGAAAACTATGTACTTAATTAACCAAAAATCTCAATCTTGATATGAAATTTGATATGACGTATAATAAGTGTAGCTTAAAGTTTTACATTTTAAATATAATAATTTAGAATTTTATTGAGAAATACTCATGTTAACCATGTCTATATATAAATTATATTATTATTACATTGTCACTGTTAACCTATTATGTAAAAACACCATCACTGCTCACAAATTTTTTACGAGTCGAACTCGAACTATTCGATATCTAATATTTTATTTTACACTTGAGTCAAACTCGAGCCTAAAATTTTTCCTAATGAGCCCAGATCGAGCCTGATGGTATTAGGCTAGACTCATTTACATCCAATTAACTTACATTGCGTATTTTATAGTTTTAGTGTAACTCAAATTAATGATCATCTTTAGGAGGGGAAGTAGACATCAATTAGAGATTGATTTTTTATTTTTTTTTATCAACATCAATTAGTGAGAAATAATTTTGGCAGTAAAGTAATTGAGTTTATTGGGGGATTAGTGACAAGCTAATCGACAACAGCTTATTTAGTAGTGGTTACAAACTGTCAAGATAACAATAAACAAGAGTTAAATAGAAAATGTGTCTATTTTTACCTTTGATCAAACATTATCATTTCTTTTATCTGACTAATTTGCGATCCAACCATAGATTTCATGTCCCAATCTTTTGGGGACAAACACATACCCATCATTGTTTTTTCATTTTTTTTCCCATTCTTTATCTTCGTAATTGACCTTTTGTTACCACCCTTATGTAATATTTGGGTCAGATGTTTTATATATTTAAGATTCATATCAAAATTAAAACCACTCATATAGTAAAATAATTTCATTATTATCATTCATGCAGTGGAATGTGTATGACTGTAACATTTATTCCCTCTGAATAAAATTACTCATATGGTGGTAGTACCATATTTCATGGCACAATATTCAAAATTTCAGTGTATAATTGAAATTTCAGAATATCAACTTGTGCAGGAGATATTTATGGAGAAAATCGTTAGCTCAATCGTGAAGCCAAACAACAGAGCCCACAACAAGAAAAATGAAAATCCTCTCTCTCTCACACACACAAACACAGTGCTTGGGTTGATTTTAGTACAAGATTTTGCCTTTGCTTTTAAACTCTTCATCATCTTGTCCACCTTAGAATATCACCTTTACTTTTTCCTGCAGCTGCATCACTCTTTATTCATTTCTACATTCCCATCATTTTTTACCATAACATGAACATTTTTAATGCTTATATTCAAATTATTTTATTACTAATCAGAATAAATGAGATTCATAAGAATGTGATCAGTGATGCAGAAATTGGCCTAGGAGTTAAAATTTCATGATAAATGGTTAGGATAGGCGTTCATAAATCTGGCTAGAGTTAAAATTAAGCAATGCAAAAGGCATGTCTTTTCTTTTAAATGATTTAGATACCAAAAACAGAGTAAAATAACACACGATGATAGCAAATTAATGCACAAAATTGAAAACAGTGCGAGAAATTTCATTTCTCGTGTAAACCCCCAAACCAATAATTTACTACTAGTTAAAAATACAAATTACAAATAATCAAAATTAGAAAATCATTCCATTTGCAAGAGTAGAATCAAGACGCGTCGTCTCATAAACAGGCAATTCCTCTCTGTACCTTTCCATCCCAATCGCCGAAAGATTATCCAGCTCGAACAAATCCGAGCTCGCGCAGCTCGCCGCATCTTCATCATCGTCATCTTCATCGAAATCATGGCCGTAAACACGATTATCAACGTGCGATTTCCTCAAATGTTGATCAATCGAAAGTTGCTCCTGATGATTTTGATTTTGATTTTGATTTTTCCTCTGGTAATTTCTCAGCAAATCCCTCGCGGCCTCCTCGACTCGCCGGTTTTTCTCCATCACGTGCGCCATCAGCTCGCCGGATTCGAGATTTGATTTTTGAATTTTGATTTCAGCTGGATGTAGTGATTTGTGGCCGCACGGGCGGAGATCCTCGTCGACGATCACGCTCACCGGAGAGAACCGCACCGATCTCTTCACGGCGGAGGGTTTCCCCCTCGACGACGGCGTTTTGCTCAGGCACGACCGCGAGAACGACGACGCCGAGGAACACGTCGACGCGTTCGTCGATTTCGAATCGTCGCCGGCGACTTTCTGTTTCCCGCCGGAAAACAGAGCGTTGAGGATTCCGGCCAATTTTCCGCCGGGAGAAATCGGTTGCTTCACCTTCTTCAAATCGCCGTAGATTTTCAGCGCTCGCAGTTTCGTCTTCGAGAATCCGCCCTCGCTCTTCTGATTTTGCCCTAATTCGTGGCGATTTTGCCCCAATTCAAAATCTCCACGATTATGACTCTTCTCCTTGTCAATTCCAGTCCGAATCGGCTTCGGCCGCCGCGCCGGAAACGATTCCGCCTCGGACGAGGAGAAAAAACCGCCGTTACCGCTGGAATCGGAGGAGCTCCAGCTAGAACTCCCCGATCTTTCCTCTGTTTCTTCACCTGCAAATCCGTAACCGATTTCCGTTGCACAACAACGACCTTCTCATTAACCTTCTTGTCCATCCACTTCTCAATCATGCAAGCGCGTTTGAAATTGGCCATCTCCTCATCGCTCTTAGCGCCATCCGGAAACGAAGTGTATTTCTTCTTCATCATATTCATACCTTCTTCTCCCTCATCAATGGAGCGATAAATGGAGTCGAGAAGCGTGGAAGAGAAGGAGGGGTGATGCGAAGTGTATTTCTCCAGCATATCTGCAAAAATTTATAAATGTGAAGAGGGGATTGGTGTGTGGTGTGAGAGAGGCAAAAGCTGGGAGAAAGAGAGAGGGGGAAACAGAATCATGTGAAGTGAGAGAGAGAGAGAGTGGGAGTGGGGGTTTGTAGGGATTGGGAGGGAAGAGTAGAGACAAGGGCACTCACTCATTTGGGTGGCAGGCAGTGTGTAATCAAAGCTTGCAGCACGCCTGTTACTACTTCTCACACACACACACAAAAAGAGAGAGGTATTATGTAGCTCATATCTCTCGTCTGCGTCTGCTTTATATTGGACTCCCGCTGTCTGTAGCTTCTGTTTCAATTTACCTTTAAATACTGCAATTTAAAATTTTAAAATTATACAATTTATTTACACTGAAATGTGTAAAAAATTCTCCTCCGTCATTTAAAGAAAAAGTGGGTTTTTTTTTTTTTTCGTCCGTCACTTATCAATTCGTTTTAAACACCTTAAAATGGCAAAAAGAATAAACTTAATCTTGAACCTCTACAATATTCATCTTTTAAAAATTTTGAAAAAGTCAAAAAATTTGTAAAAAAACCATCTTTTCTTAATATGTGTGCAAAAGCAATTGTGAAGATTGCTCCGGGACGGAGGGAGTATAAAACTTGTTTAATAATTGAATATTTTAAGGTAAATAAATTATATATTTTAATGTGAAAAGTTGTATATTTTTAAAATACAGTGTGCATCTGCTGTATTTTTTAATTTAAATTTCATTTTTATTTTAAAATATAATTCGGTCGGGGTCGTAAATCTGCTGATCATATACTACATATTGAGAATTCTACTCATATATATAAAATCGTCCCATATATATATATTTTTTAATATGCAAAGAATTTATATGGCTCTGTTTCATATATAAAACAAACTCTCATCCCATAGTATTATGTGACCCATAAATTCATAATCCTACCCAATTTTTTTTTTTTAAAAATTGAGGTGTAAAAACTAAAAGTTGAATTCTGTTCCATATTCCATACATGAAATTGTATGACTGTCTCAAAATAGAGTCCTTCTAAAAAGATAAATGCTAAAATTTACACATTGATAATAATTAACGACGGAGTATGTGGTGAATTATATGCATAGATATTACTAATGTTATGTTCAGTGTTTTTAAAAATGAGTTGAACCGAAAACAAATAATGGTATCAGTATAATTATCCTCAAAAAAGACTTTTTACGATTGAACTGAATTTTTTTTTAGCTAGAATCGAAAAAATCATCAAAAATTGGGAAATTGATTTTTTTTCTTCTTATTTCTATCATTCTTATTTTAAATTTTAGTATTTTAAATTGTGTTGTCTTTGATTATATTGTGTTTATTTCAATATGAAACTTATAAATTTATAATTTTAAATTTTAGAAGTGCAAATCTATTTTATTTTTTAACTTAATTTAGGGAATATTTTAAATTTTTTAGTAGAGATTATTTTAAAGGTTGGACTGTCGATCCAAATGGTGTCAGTTCGATTGGATTGCTTGTTTGGTTATTGTTGCGAGTCATTTTTTATTGAGAATATTACGTGGCTAATTTGATAACAACTCACAAACAAAATAAGTACGTGTACAATATACGTTAAATAACAGGAATTTGTTGACCGGGTTAAATCAAGAATGACTACTCGGGGCATTCAAGCGGGGATGTCATATTGCGAGATTTACATACACAGTACACAATACTTTAATGGGGAAAACTTCTATGAAAGATGATGATTTGGAGAGTAAGTGTGTGAGTGCTTGTGAATTTTACTGAACTCCTCCGGAAATTTTCTGAACCTAAAATTTGTGAACCTCTTTCTTGTTCTTTTTTCTTCTATCTATAGTCTTTTTGACAAGCGTGAAATTTGGTTTGGCTAGCATGATTTGGAGACTTTTGTCTTTGCAAGAACTCATGTGGCGTTGCCCGCGTTTTCAACCGTCTTCCTTGTTGACCTTTGCATTTACTTGTTTATAAAGGCACTCTTTTTGTCGTCCATATCGGCTTTTTTGCTCATTGATTGCCTGTTAAGCCCTTTGACCATATCAATATTATCTGCGGAAACTTTGTCCTCATCGGGCATATCGAGCCTTGAGTTATCGAGTCTTCAATTATCGAGCTTTCGAGTTATCCGAGTCTTGAGTTATCGAGCCTTGAGTTATCGAATCTTGAGTTATCGAGCCTTGAGTTATCACGAGTCTTGAGTTACTCGGGGTTCTTGATTGACGAGACTTCTCTTGGCGGACCTTATGCGATAAGGTATCTTGACACTTTCGAACTTCTTGAGTTGACTCTTCGAATCGGACATCGACCCTCGGTCACTTGACTCAAGCTATCTGATTTCTTCTTGCCTGATCTGATCAACTCGACTTATCAGATCAACATATCTTCAGGATCATCTCAGGATAACATCAGGTCATCATGCCAGATTTGGCGAGCTGCGAGCATACTTGCTTGGTCGTCAAGTGGCGAGCATATTAAACTTGGCGTAATTTGGCGAACAAACTTGCAGTCGGCAAGGTGGCAAATACCTAAAATCCATCGAGCATGGTTATTTTATTAGTATTAATACACTTGTCCCTCTGATGTGTACGAATAAATTGAGTAATTGTATCGAACACAACAATACCCCCCAGCCGGGCCGCTTTGTATTCATCATGGGGGCCCGGCTGTTGGATATTATATTGGGCCATGCCAATTGTTAATGTCGCTTCGTCTTCTGTGTCAGAAACCTCTTTTTTGAATTTTGCAGCATCTATAAATACCTATTTTGCCGCCTCCGCCTCTCTTCTTTCTTTTCATCTTCTCCTCATTCTCTTCACATTCCTTCCCGTCTGAAATTTCCGGCAAGAGCTTGATTATTTCGGCGAAGGATTTCTTTCAGGTAACTAATTCGTACCCTCTTTAATTTCAATTATGACTTCCCATTCAAGTTCTTCTTCCTCCTCTTTTCGCCCGATCTCCCGTAGTGGTGCTAATACGCCGGAGACGAATGCCTCGGGTTCAAGATCCCATTGGCAAGTTCAACAGCCATTTGTCATTCTTTCATCGGATTCCGATGATGCCCTAAATGAATTAGATAGGGATTTAGCCCGTACTGATTTTTTAGATGATTCGGGTGAAGTTTCTTTGTTCCAACCCCAAATTGGGGTTAGGGTTGTATATAGTCTCGATGTAAATAGGGATGATGACTATACGAGGGAGGAAACCTTGGTGGTTAAGAATGTATTGAGTCGAGCAGGAGGATTGACGGTGAGCAAACCTGAGACTCGATATCCTGTTGGTGTTCCTCATAGCCAACATATACGAGAGTATAGTACTCGTTATGATTTTGATTGACTGAACAACCTCATAGGACCGGGGTTGAGAATGAATATCGGTGAGCAAAATTGCTGGCGTAATTGGCGTAGATATGCTGCCTTGATTGCATAGGAATTATGAAACCCCAAAAGATGTGTTTTACAGGCGCTTTGGTCGATGGATGAAGCCCGATCGACCTCACGAGGGTTGTGTTCTTTGTGAACTGAACCTGCGATGGAAGCGGGTCTTCGATTCCCCACTTCATCGGCAATCTTTCGCTTGCTCGTAGAATGGAACATCACCATTACGACTAAAAATTTGAATGGGTGGCACATGATTATGAGTTTCCTAACTCGTTTACAAAAGCGAAGCCGTGTATTATCAGCGAATCTGAACTCTCTCGACTAGTGCATTTGTCCCGGCCTAAAGGTGAACACGGATGGTTGTTCATGCAGGCAAATGCCAAATGTAAGGTCATCGAGGATGTGCCGAACAAGATTACTGATTGGAAAGAAAAGTTACGGTTGGTCGGGGCGATTGGAAAAGCTACGCTACGGATGTGAATCAAATGCTCGCTTAGATATCCCTTGATTTTGGGATGCAGCCGAAGTAAAGTATTTTTGTGTTTTTGCTCTTCACAATGGTGATTTTAACTTATTTTCTCAATTTTAGGAATTCAAGCGACAGCGGACAAAAAAGACCAGCAGCGGTTATTTTGTGACATCGGCCGTCGATCTCGAGCCTTACCGGGCGGTTAGTGAAGGCGTTGAATCTTGCCAATCAAAGGAAGAAGGGAGGATTGTACGTGCCCCCTCACCATCTTATTGTCGTCAATCCAACTGGTAAATATTGTTTTTTATACTTGCTAATGTGTTGTGCTCTTTGTTCGCGATTTCTCTTTCTTTTTTAATGAATTCTTCGTCTCTGACTTTTCTGCCGTCCTTTATTCTTTGTAAGCACATCCGAACCACTTGAAATGGCTCGAACTAAGAGACCTCAAGAGCTTGCTTTCGAATTCAAGCCGAGAGATGCCCAGTGAACCGTCGAGGGAGGCGGCCAGTGAAAAAAGGCGAGTCGACCAGCGCGTCCGGACCGATTAGTCGAGTCGGCGAAAACAACTTCGTTCGGTTGATTGGCGAGGCGGCGACCAAGCTCCCTCGCCAAAAGAGATCGGGGAGGGCACGGCGAGCAAAATCCGATATGCTTCGAACCGGCGGCGATGTCGTTGAGGCGACCCCCCTCTTTGAAGCGTCGAGAATAATTTGCCTCGTGGTCGGTCCGATCCACACAAATCATCGAAATGGAAGTCGGTACATCTTCTCCACCTCTGCGGGACCGAACTGGACCCTATGAGTTCAGCTCCGTTCTCCCAGGGTGCATCGTTTTGGGATGGGACCCTACTCGGGTGAACATATACGTTCTTTCTTTGTTGGAATATTTCTTTGTTCCATCCCGATTTGGTCGCTTAATCACATTTGTTTGCTCGGGTGAACATCGGGGGTTGAGCAGTTAGGCGCCTCGATGCGAAATTGAAGGATTAATTTGCTTTCTCCAAGTGTTACGCAATGTTCGGCCTTCCCGAGCATGTCGAAAGGCATGTGAGACCCTATCGAGCATGGACTCTTGAGCTCGAAGAGGCCACTAAGGGTCCAACGCCTTTGAAAACCATGCGACTTGGCCTAGTGCGTCATGGCCAATCTTTGGTTCTCCTTGAGAAAGCTTACGCCGAGTCCGCCAATCTTCATGCCAACTACGTGGCACTTATTAAAAGTTTCGAAGAGAAGGTGAACGAGCTGACCAAAACTCAGGATGAAATGAAGTTGGCTCAGGGACAAGTATCCTCAGCCCAAGCAGAGGCTCGCAAAGCTCAAGAGGATGCTCGTCAAGCTCGGGAAGATGCTCGCCAGGCGAGAGAGGAGCTAGGCCTTGCTCGGGAGGAGCTGCACCGCAATCGGGAAGAGGTGGTTGGCATTAGGAGAGTTCAGGACGAGCTGAACGTTGAGCTCCGAAAACTCCGAACAGACATCGAGGCTGCAGAATGTGAGAAAACTTTGCTCGCCCAACAACTCCTCACTGCTGAAGAGACTAACACACATCTGGGTCTTGAAAATTCAAAATTGCACACTGAGTATGTTGATTCCATGTCGAACTTCTCCTATATATGCGCCTTTGCCGATGCCATCCGTTCTGCTAGACAAACACTTACTGCAGACCAGATTGCCCCGCTCGTAGCCCATCTTGAGAAATACCTGATCGACAACCCCCCGGATCACAACCTTCCAATATCTGATTTGAGTGATCTGTGCGATTTCTCTAATCTTCCTGATGGGATCGAGATTGATGACCCCATTTTGGATGAGGAAGATGGTTCGGATGCGGACGTTGAAGGTGCTATTGACCAAACTCTCCGAGCCGAGCACAAGCTCGATCATGTGCAGAGCGAACAAAATGGTCCTTGTTGGTCGGTGTAAGCAAGTCTGCTGCGTGTTGATCTTTTTAGAACTTTTCCTTCTCGAGGTCGGCTTGGGTCGGGTTGTCACGATGATTTGGTCTTGAGAAGCACAAATCATTTCTGAGTCAAAAGTCTACGAGGCGGTGCTCTTGGCGACTTTAAGATACCTCGAGATAATCCCAAGTGATCTTGAGTTTTCAGAGATCCTGAGCTGCTTGGATCAGATAACTAACTTACTGAACCCTCAGAAGAGTAAGTTCAGTTTGGTAACTATCTGTTCTAGCTACTCAGATGTGAAGAATGGTTGGCCCTTAGTTTATACTCGTTTTAAGCTTTTGATGAAAACCTTCCTTTTTAATGGAGCGAGTGATTGGTTTGTGATTGATTCGGATGCAACCGTGGATTGATTCAATGAATATCGGTGAAAATATGCTTCGGTTTAAAGATATGCAATGATTAAAACAAAGCAAAAGCGAAGGCAAAAACACAAAAGAAGATATAGTGGTTGGTTGGGAGACTCAAGCTCCTACGTCCACTCTCGCGATCACTTGAGAGAAATTCATTAATCACTTCCTAAGGTTTTCTGACTACCTCTGTAGTTTACTAACCTTTCTATTTTGAGCTTTCTGACTACCTCTGTAGTTTACTAAATCAAAACACACACAAGCTTTCTGTCTATCAAGATAGATTACTCACTTCTCCTCTAGAGCTTTCTGACTAGCTCCTTGTAGTTTACTAACTCTTTACAACTCCAATCTCACCAACAATCACACTCAAACTACCTTACAAAGGGTTTGGGGTTTCTTGGTTGGTTTCCAACTAGGATGAGATATCCTTTACAATAAGTACAATGCAAAGGCTAGGATATCTCGACTAAGCTTTGGATATATCTTATCAAGCTAGGCTTAGTGGAATGAGCTCTCTTCGAAATAAAGCAGTTGGGAAATTCTTGGTTTTTCGAGTGCTTCAACTTGCAATAATAAGTTTGAGCTCTTGAGTTCTTACAAATTTTAAAAGTAACCTTCAATGTAGATGGTCACAAGTATTTATAGGCAAACACCAAGGTCACTCTTGAAAAACTATCCATTGGAAGAGATAGCTTCATGAGTTTCCTCTTATGGTGTGTGATGAATGGCTATATTTAGGGTTTGAGACTCCCTAGCACGTTTTAGGTAAGCTGATTTTCATGTAGCTGGTCATCACTTTTTGCGATGCGGAACTTAGTGCCGACATCTTTTTCGGTGACTGTCTCTGCATCGATTGTCGATAATGTCTGATGTTGTCTTCTTCTTTTTGACTTTTGTCTCCGGTTAAAGGTAAACAACCTCAGCGGCTCTTTTTTGGTTACATCTCTGAGTGATATAACCTTAACAACACTTTGTCTTAGTTCCTTTTGTCTGCATGGGAATGTCTTGGGCAATATCTATTTTTCTAAGGAATCGCGTTCTTCGGTATTGAATCATTTGGATAGATATTTTGATTGCCTCGGAACATTGAGTTTATCTTGAGCATTGATGCATTCTTGAGTCTTGATAATTCTTTGTGCCCGATATCCCGGTCTTGATCTTACGTCTTACATGTACTGCGTCTTGAGGGTCTTACGAGTCTTGGTGACTTACGAGTCTTCCGCAGATATCTTGGTGATATCTTTGAGTCTTGATTTCTTTGAGTCTTGATATCTCGGTTTCTCCTTTGAGTCTTGATTTCTTAGTTTCATCTTTGAAAACGAAACTTCAGTTTCATACTGAAACTTTAGTTTCTTCAGAAACTTACTGAGTCTTCAGAACCTATCCTGATCTATATCTGCGACTATACATTTTGCGAGATAGCATCCGAACACTCTGGCCGAATCGACTCAACTATCAAGATTATCTGAACATGTCATACTTTCGGGGTTTTGGGATCTAATCAAAATCTCTCTTTATTAAATTCATCTCCCAACAATTTTCCCCTTTTTGATGATGCCAAAACCTATCTTGTTTAAAACATACTTAACCTATACTCAGGTTTCAGTTTATCTTATTACAAGATTGGTTTATCTCTAACAATTTCATAAACAGAGAATCTCCCAACAAATTTTTAAACAGAGAATCTCCAAACAGTTAATCTCATAGACAACAAACAGGCATATCAAAATTAAAGACATGTAAATTAAGATAATGAGATATTATCTTTTGAGCATAAATGATAAGGTTTCATTGATGTTTGGTAGACAGTTACAAGTTACAATGAATCTTATCTAACAAAATCAAAAAGACAAAAAGATAAAGGATTACAAGAGTCTTCTGAGTTGATCTTCAGTCTTCTTTGCTTTTCTGCTCTAGCTCTTCAGTTCTGATTTTCCACCTCATCAGCAGGCACCTCAAGGTTGAACATCCCATAATATCTTCTTTCCAGCGCATCTCTTTCTTTAATGATATCAGGATTGTTCCCTGTCAGGCCCAACTGAGTGGCGTACTGAGCAATTTCTTGAGAAATGGCTGCTTCATTTACCAAGTCATTTTCAAGTCTAGGAGGAGGGTAAGAGTATGGACCGGGGGCTGTTATCTGCACCTTCCCTTCATCTGCAAGATTGATCCATCCTTGAAGGTATTTTGGATAGAAGGTCAGGAGATAGTCGATAAGCGCCTCATTGGGATCTGAGCTTTCTCCCTCCACTCTCTGAGCACATCATAGTAGAACCAAAAGGTTCTCTTGATTTCTTCCGCGCATCGTTGAGATGGATTGGCATCCATTTGTCAACATGTCACGGCCATTTCAATAACTTGTGTTGTCCCTCTTCTCTTGCTTTCGCGAACCTCTTGAAACCACTCCTTCTTTTACATTTCTTCTTCCATCTTCTTTACGATCCTTTGGAACTCGAGGCGAAGCAGCGATTTTCTTTGCTTGCTCGATTTGGAGTGACTTGAGCACTTCTAGTGTTGAAGACCTTCTTACGGGGCACTTCCTCGAGACTCTTCAATATCTGAATCGACTTTCTACAGGCGGCTTAGAAGCCTTAGCTCTTTTGCCCTTAGGCTCCTCGAGCGCCATATCTTTTCTTTTAATTGGCATTTCGGCTCCGGCTTAGCTAGTTCAACTCTTCTACCACTCGTTTCTCTGCGACAACTTCTTGCATTGTTTCCTCTGAAACACGAGTGTAGATTAGCTTCTCCACCTTCTTAAACTTGACTTCTCGGTGGCCTCTATCTCCTTCATGGCCCGGCAGCGATTTTTTTTTTCGGCTTCCTTGATCGTCTTGCCTTTCGAGTTTGATCAATAATTTCTGAGATCGGCTCGGCTTGGCTAGTTCAACTCTTCTACCACTCGGTTTTCTGCGGCAACTTCTTGCATTGTTTCCTCACGAAACACGAGTGTAGATTATCTTCTCCACCTTCTTAAACTTGAACTTCTCGGTTGGCCGGCAGCGATTTTCTTTTAAACTTCCTTGATCGTCTTGCCTTCGAGTTTGATCGATAATTTCGAGAGATCGACCGGGTCTTTCCCCTTCTTGGATCCATACTGCGGTAGAAGCACGGAGAGTGTTGTGTCCATGTGATATTGTTCTTCTTGACACTCCGTACCTCCCCTTGCGATGGTGATCTTGCTCCTCCTCGAGCCTTCTAAGGTGGTTCTTCGCCATTTGAGAATTCTTGAAGACAGATGAGCAAATTGGCTAGAAGGCTTCCTTGAACATGTCTGTCATCTTGGCCATGCGCATTGAGCTCATCTCCTCAACAACGTTTTTCACTAGCATCTCATTCTTCTCTGCCAATTTAGCTTCTAGAGATTGAGTCTGCTCCTGATGCCTTTGCTTTAGCTCTTCATTAAGTTCAGCTTTGACCCCCTCCATCTTTTTCTTAACTTTCCTTCCATGGAGGTCGAACTTCTCGGTCATAAAGTTACGAAGTTGCACGATTACGAAGAAGAACTCAAGCTTTCAATCTTCTTAACTTTGGTTGGCCAATACCTCCTCGATCTGAGCATCTTTGGTCAGGATTGGCTCAACCTTCTCCAGCTTTTCCATCACAGGGGTGAGATCAATCTCAGGAGCATATCTGATCTGCTGTGTCTCTCTGAAATTTGTTTGTTCATCACGAGTCTCGGTCTGAACACGAGCTTCAATCTGGCCCGGGGCTTCACCACGAGCTTGGGTGTCCTTTGAGCCTCGGTCTGCATATCGGACATTCAGATTTAAAGATAGGTACTTGATAATCTGGCATAATTGTTAATAATGTCAAAAGTTACACGAAGGCTAACCCGATCGAGGATGTTCGACAATGACCTCTTGACATCGGTTTGATCTTTCTCATACGAGATTGACCCTCATCATCCTTGTTGGTCTCCATCCACGAGATTTGTCTTTGGGCTCGGGGCACCAATTTCGCATCCTTCCTCTCGGCCATTTTTCTCTTAACCAACTCATCAAAAGTCGGACGTTTTCATTACGAGCTTTGTTTTCTGAATCGAGAATTGATTGAGAAAAAGTTGTTTCCTCGTTCCACGGTCTTCGCCCTCGAATGAAGCTATGTTGAGCATTTCTAGAAAGTGCGGTTGAGGATGAAAACCGATTGACCTCAATCTGAAGAAGATGTCTTGGAGGTGGGGAATGAAGCTAAGCTTCGGGGTAGCGGTCAGAATGAACCGTTCCCCCTTGCCCGCCATTCGGTCTCTTGACTTCACCCTTCTTGAGCATCGGGCTCTCGGGTTGATGAAAGTCTCTTTGAAGGATCGAAAAAGATCACTTTCGGGGAGCTCATCAAAGTTCATCGGCTCACGAGGCTCGGCAAATTCGAGGGTTGGGCGAGCGGCTCCTCGATCTGAATTTGACTTGGTTACGAGTCGGTGGCGCCTCCTCGATGGGAATTTCGGTTTGCTCACGAGGTGCAGTGGACATTTCCTCGGCGAGGAATCGAGCATCTTCTGCGTAGTGCGAGCGCACTTCCTCGAAGGAATCTGAACTTTCTCGAGGAGTGCGAGGTCCTTGGAATATTTCTTGAGAGAACTTATGCGATCTTAGCGGCGTCTCAAGAACCTCGGAGAAAGACTTGCTCCTCGGTTTGATCATGTGCCTTTGAGATAGCTGAGCAATACATGTAAAAGGCGATTTACGGCAGTTTGGCTCTCGGGTTGAATCTCCTCGACCTCGCTCTTCCTCATCATCATCGGTGAGAACCACCATTCCTTTTTAAGCTTTGGAGTCGGGGTCTTCTTCTTCAATTTTCACCCTTCTCTTCTTGGCCTCAACTAAGTCTTCCCACGGCTTGTTGGGTTTCTTGATAGCAACAACATTTGGTGATTCCTTTTTTTTTCTTTTCTTCCCTTTGATGGTCCTCTTTGCAGCAATCGGCTTGAACATCACCTTGGACTTAGGGAAAGGAGTAGATTTGGCAAAGATATCCTCCTCCTCTCGACACATTTCCAAAATAAAAGCTATTTTGGTGGCATGGAGGATCTTGCCTTTGATAGAAATTGAGCCGTCCTCCCTTTTTATGACCTTGGCTTGCTCACTCACCACCTTGATCAGATACTTCAGCCAGTTGAAATCCTTGGTGGGTGAGTCCTCAATCGCCGCCATCAATCGGAGTTTGGGAGTGCTAATCTGTTCAAAACTCCCCGATCGACTCATTATGCACTTACTCACAATATCCATCAACACTCTGTATTTTGGCCTCAAATGCCGCTTATGTAAGGTCGCCTAAAATTTAACAGGATTCTCAGTAATCCTATCAAGATATTCTTGCTCTCGACCTAACATATACAAAGTGGGATCATCTCCCCTATCGCAGAACTCAAAAACATCGTTTAGATTTCTAGGGACTATGTACAATTCCCGAACAAAATCTACATACTTCGATGTATGCTTTAAACGCGAAACAGAAATCTTGGACTCAATATTATCATCCTCATCTATTTCCATATTAGAGACGAACTCTATTACCTCTCGCGAATATTCCGCCTCCGGTCGGTTTGCGACGAGGTTCGTCAGTTTCGCCAATCTGATCAAATGAAGCGTCTCTTCTTCATGCTTGGCGTTGGAAGTACTCTCCAGAGATACAACGTACTCATACCAAGGTTTATTGGTTTCGGCCAATTTATCGTAAATGGTATAAGTCATTTTGAAGAAATTGAAGGTTAGGGTTTCAGAGTGATAAAGATTTTCTGGGCAAAGAGAATTTTATTTTGCAGAGGATTTTGGGAATGAGGGTTTATAAAAAAAATGGCTTGAATTGGCTTCTCAAGGAATATATAGACCGATTTGTGGGAATTCGTATCGGTTTGGTGAGAATCAACGGTTAAGATTAATCCACGATTAATCGGGTATGCGAAAGGACGATCTTCCGAAAAGTAAGCCGCCATATTAACCTCATTTGATGATTAAAAGTAACAGAGCATTTAATGATTGTTGACCTTCCTTGGAATTTCAAAGATCCCGCCCAAAAACATTCTTCAGGTGTTTTGTATTTATTGCAAATGATTACTGAGTTTCACTTAAGCAATAAATGAGTTGCATGAGTCATTACCTCTTCAGACTAATTTTCCTATCAGTCTTACTGAGTATTGACCTTGATAAAATGTCGATGTAATCTCGAAATCTTGAAAAGGGTTGATATAGTCTTGAAATCTTGACCTTGAGACATCCGAGTTTCGAGACCTAGTTCAATTATTTCTATTTTATCACGAGTTTCTCGGTAGAATTACGAGAAAACTTCATGCATCGAAAACCTTCGATTTTTGATTTACTCTATACACACTGGATCAACATCCCTAATTCAATTGATAGTTCACGAAATCTTGATTGACGAAAAGGTTTAGTCAAGATATCGACTCTCTGCTATCGGTATGAATTTTTTCTCTATCTGATGTCCTTTTCTCGACATGATCTACGATGAAGTGATGTCGATATCCACATGTTTGCATCGGTGTGCAATACGGATTTTGTGAAATATGATAATATTATTATTATCACAAAATATGGGTACTTCATTGGCTACAACTTTATAATCCCTTAATTGTTGTGCGAGGCAAAGAATGAGCCACAACAAACTTCCTGCGACCATGTATTAAACCCGATAATCTTGGTTTGCTCTTGAGGTCATTTCTTTGAAAACCAAGATATCAACTTACTTCAAGAAATTGACAAGTTCTTGTAGTGGACTTCTGTCAATTCTCGACCTCCATAATCGACATCCGAATAACCGATTAACTCGAGGTTATCATCAATTTGGATACCACAATCCTCTATTCATTTGTGCCCTTAAGATACTTGATATCTTTTTGGCAACCTCCATGTGACTAGCCTTAGGATTAGCTTGGTATCTTGCACATATCCCAACAACAAATGTTATATTCGCCTACTTTAACGTGAGATAGAGCAATGATCAATGATCCTCTATAATCGGTGTGACTTACTAATTTGCCTTGAGGATCGGGATCCATCTTGTAGTTAGTATTCATGGAAATCCTAAGCGCATTGCAGTCTGTACACCATATTTTTGCAATCGGATCTACGGTGTACTTTGCTTGGTTGATGAAGATTCCTTCCTTTGATTGTTTCACTTGAAGACCTAGAAAAGAAATTCATCTCCCCATCATAGACATCTCAAACTTGCCTCTCATCGATTGTAGAAAACTTTTCACTGGCCCGATGATTTGGAGATCAAAAATGATGTCATCAACATATATCGAACTAGTAAGATATCTTCCCCATCTTCTATCTGAACAAAGTTCTATCAGCAGTTCATTTGACAAAACCGTAGTCGATGAAAGCGAGAAAAGAGTATCATACCATGCTCTTGGTGCTTGCTTAAGACCATACAAAAGCTTTTTTCGAGCACTGTAAACTTGGTCATTTACATGCGAAACCAGGAGGTTGTTCCACATAAACCTCTTCTTTAAGCACACCGTTTAGAAATGCACTTTTCACATCCATCGATGGTATGTGAACTTCATGTGGGCGGCATATGCAAGAAACAATCGATGGCTTCTAGTCTTCAAGCAGGTGCAAAGGTTTCATCATAATCAAGCCTTCTTCTTGGGAATAACCTTGTGCAACTAGCCTTGCCTTGTTTCTTACAATGTTGTTGTTCTCATCTCTTTTATTCTTAAATACCCACTTGGTTCCAATAACATTGTGCCTTTCAGGTCTATCCACTAGCTCACATACTTCATTCCTTGAGAATTGATTCAGCTCTTCTTGCATAGCAGTAATCCAAAAAGAATCTTGTAGAGCTTCTTCAATCTCGATGAACTCTTTCTCGATAGGAAGCTGACGAGAATAGTGCACTCTCTCCATGGAACCTTCTTGTTTTAACACCTTCAGTTAGATTACCACAATCTGACTTGTAGGATGACTATCTAACCAACTTCTCCAGGTGTTTCCCCCTTCAATAGTATCCTCAACATTTGAAATGTTAGGTTCAGTTAGTTCATTAAACTCGGGGAACAACGAGAAAATGAGAAAGGGAATCATCTTCCTCGGGAAATTCTATTGAGAACATTATCGATTGACATTTGTTCCCTTTGGTTGATAGATTGAAATTTGCCTCGGTTGTGACCACATCTTCATTGGCATCACATACACGAGTCGCGGCGGTGTCTGTTGATTGGTCACCTTTGGTGTGTTGGCTTTCTGAGTCTCTCCATCGAGTTCCATCTGAACTTCCTTTATGCGAGTCTGAGTCACTCCATTCATAGAAGGTGGTGACTTCTTCTTTTCGGAGTTCGATGGATGATTTGTCATTTCTTTTGGCTTAATCTGGTGATTCTCTTGGTCAGTTCTTCTGCATCATGTTCCTGTTTCTTCTGAACACAAGTAGATTCATCAAAAACAACATGAGGTGTTTCCTCCACAATAAGAGTCCTACAGTTGTAAACTCTGAAGGCTTTACTAACTTCAGGATATCCTAAGAATATTCCTTCATCAGCTTTGCTATCAAATGTTTTCAACCGATCTTTACCATTATTGTGTATGAAACAGATGCAACCAAACACACGAAAGAAAGAAACAAGAGGCTTCCTTTCATTCCAAAGCTCGTAGGGTGTTTTGCCTTAACTCTTGGTCAGCATGGATCTGTTTTGTGAATAGCATGCAGTGTTGCGACTTGACCCAAAATCTTTTAGGAATCTCGACCATTTATCATTGTCCTTGCAACCTTCTTTTAGAGTCTTGTTCCTTCTTTCAGCAACACCATTTTGTTGAGGGGTCCTTGCAGCTGATGTTTCATGAGTAATTCCATTTGCTGCACAATAATCAGATATAATATGGTTTATAAATTCAGTTCCTTTGTCAGATCTGATTTTGACCACACTCAGGTTCTTTTCAGTACTGAGCCTTTTCAGTAATTCAGGCAGCTTTATCTGAGTCTCCTTCTTACTGAGTAAGAATATGACCCAAGTATATCTTGAGTAGTCATCAACTACTACGAGTGTATATTTCCTGCCATTAGTGCTTACTTGTGTTACTGGACCCAAAAGATCCATATGCAACAACTGAAGTATTCTCTCGGTAAAACATCTACTTTGCTTTTAAATGATGTTTTAACTTGTTTTTCTTTTTTGCACGCATCACAAACATGTTCCTTCTTGAACACTTCATTTGGCAACCCCTCTTCATTTAATCTTGCAAGTTTATTGGGGTTTTGAAATTCGGTGATTCATTCTTTTATGCCATAACCAATTTGGTATCTGTGGAACTTTTGCAACCAAACATGTATCTTTAGGAGTTGAACTCAATCGACCAAGATACACATTTCTTTTTTTCTTGTACCAAGTCGAGTAATATTTTTTTCGTGAAATATCATCTTTCACATAACATAAGTTCTTAGAGAACTCAACATTAAAACCCTTATCACAGAATTGGCTTATTGAAAGCAAATTATGCTTCAATCGAATACATATGAAACACCATGGATATGGTCGAGTCGATTTCCAAAGTTCCATATCCTTGATCATCCTTGGAGTTATCTCCAAATGTGATATGAGGGCCTCTTTGTTCAACATAGTCACTGAGTATCTTCTTGAATCCTGTCATATGTCTTGAGCATCCACTGTCAAGATACCATACAGCAGGGGCCTTTTCATCTCCACTCATCGGTCTTTATGTGATCTTCAATCATTTCGGTGCCCTTGTTTTTCTCCTGAAAAACAGATCAATTCTTAGGTACCCAATTTGTGTAGGGTCCTACAAGGTTAGATGTACCTTTCGAAATCCAAATCTGCCTGACAACTCTAGTCACTTTAGAGTGGCTGATCTGTCTTCCATATACATCTACATACACATTTACTACTCTGGGTGCCTTAGCAGTTTCCTGTGTATGAGTGCTAGCCTTAGCATGAACATGAGCCTTAGAGTTTTTCTTTGGTATAGGCCTTTTGTTACATTCTTTTGGCTTCTGTGCGGCCGATCACGAATCTTTGTTGACTCGGGTTGGGTAACCTTTACCCTTAGGCAAGTGGGGTTCGGGTTGCTCATCTTGAAAATTTGGGTCTTCGATTATCTTGAGAACTTGGTCTCTTAAGTTGAGAATGTCTCTGCTGAGTGTTTCTCTTCTGAAGATTCCTCTGATGGTTCAGTGTAGATCCTTTCAGGTTTGCATTCTTAGCCTGAGGCTTCGAAGTACTTGCCTGAAATTTTCCTACTGAGTGCTCAGGTTTTCCAGCCTTCACTTGAGGTTTGGGCTTTCTTACCTGATCATTCAGTTTTACTGGAACCATAAGTCCTTTTCCCTTGTCTAACACCTTGGGCATTCCTTCGGTTTGAAGTGTAGGTGCCTTTGATTTAACAAAGATTGTCTTCTTGCTACTTGATGCAAACATTGAGGATGACCTTGTGAGGTTCCCCTGGAATTTATCCCAATCCAGTTTTTATAGTGGCGGTCTCGATAACTCGAATTTCATCTATTACTTTAGATGCGATTATTCAATAGAGTTAGCTTCTTTGCAAGACTATCCTCACGATTATGTAGAGTTTCATGCTTCTCGGAGAGGTCATTGAACTTGGTTACGATCAAATTTGAATCTCTTGATGGATTTATCTAGCTTTTCATTGGGGTCACTATCAACTTCTCTTTTCCCGAGAGTTGTACTTTTAGAACATCCAGTTCATCAAGTAGCTCCCATTAATTGAAGTGATTTGATATTGCTAAGTCTTTCCACTTAAGATTTTTTGACCTTGATTTCTTTTTTACGCTCTTGAGTTTCATTTAGCGAGTTCTTGTAAAACATCATAGTCCTTCATCGGACTCTCAAAAGAATCCATCGAGTCAAAGCGATTTCATTTAAAGTGGAACTTGATAACTCTTGTGCTAGTGTAGGAGCAACAACGAGAGAAAGAAGAGTTTACCTCCTCAGCGACCATTAGGCGAGAGATCGTCACTTTCAGCATGCGAGAATATTTCATCGAAGAACTAGATCCTTCCCTCGAATGTTCTTCTACGCAACCATGGCTTTCTTGCTAGAGAATTTCTTGTCTCTTTTTAGCTTGTCTTTCTCTTCTCTCCTTAGCACTTTTCGGATCTGGACAATCATCTTTGGAAGTGACCTTTCTTTTTGGCAATTGTAGCATCTGTTGGTATCATCATCGATCACTTTCTTCTTTGGACTTGGAGTCCTTAACTTTTTGGATGAAGACCCTTGACTTTCGAGGTCCTTTCTCTTCTCGGTTGATTTGTCCTCGGGTTTCTTACGGTTTTGTGATTCTGTAATAGTTTTTGTATTTTCCATATCGATTATTAAGTCTTTCAAACCTCCTTGCCATCGGTGATAGCTTATCCTCAAGCTCATCGATTCTTAGCAAGGAGTTCTCGAACTCTCTCTAGTTTTTCTGAGGTTTTATCCTTGGCTTTGAAAGCCACATTTTTACTAGATGATGAATCATCTTTCTTTCATCGACCTTTTTAGATTTCTTATCAATTACAAACTCATAGGCCTTCAGCTCAGAGAAGACTTGTTGATATGGCATTGAATTAATGTTTTTGGTGTTTTCAATCACCACTGCATGTATATCCCATTTCTTAGAAAGACCTCTAAGAATTTTCAATGCAACTTCTCTCTGTGGATATTTCTTTCCAAGTGCATTCGGATCATTCATAATCTTTAGTGAATCGACTTCCAATTTGTCTATAGATTCACCATCTTCCATTTCAAAACTATCAAACTTTCCAATGACAACTGAAAGTTTGTTTTCCTTGATATGATCTGTGCCTTGGCACATTACAGCTAGTGTATCCCAAATTTCTTTTGCAGTATTACAATGAGAAATCATCCCCATCACACCATCATCAATTGTACTGTATAGTGTGTCTTTAGCAATATAGTCTAGATTGACTAACCCTCTCCTCAGAGTCGGGTTGGTCATCGGACTTAGGAAATTCTATTCGGGGATCATTTCTCTCATTTTACGTTTCCTCTGGGATTCACCACGATGAAATTGGAATGGCCCTTCAGAGACCATTCTCCAAATACGTTCATGTTTGGAATACAGGTGAGCTTGCATTCTCAGTCTCCATAAATCATAGTTTCTCTCGAGAACATGGGAAGTTTCTTAGAAGACATTTTGTTCGAGTCTTTTAAGAATTCAGCAAATAAGATATGTTCAGATAGACCACAAGTATTTTAGCAAATAAGACTTTGGTCAACAAAGCAGGTGGTCAAGTTGAACCACTTCTCTGATACCACTTGTTGGTCCCTGTGTAAACGAGTCTTACACGTGTATGGGGGGGAATACACGTGTTTGGTGTTTTTAAAACTTTTTCTTTCTTTGAGGTCGACTTGGGTCAAGTTGTCCGATGATTTGGTCTGAGAAGCACAAATCGCTCTCGAGTCAAAGTCTACACGAGGCGGTGATCCGAGTTGCTTTCGGATACCTCGGATAATCCCAACCGATCTTGAGTTTTTGAGAGATCCCGATTTTGCTTGGATCCGATAACTAACTTACTGAACCCTCAAAAGAGTAAGTTCAGTTTGGTAACTATCTGTTCTAGCTACTCAGATGTGCGGAATGGTTGGCCCTTAGTTTATACTCGTTTTAAGCTTTTGCTGAAAACCTTCTTTTTAAATGGAACAATGATTAGGTTGTGATTCAGTTCAGATGCAACTTCAGTGGATTGATTCCAACTGAATATCAGTGAAAATATGCTTTCAGATTAAAGATATGCAACAGTTAAAACAAGCAAAACAGAAGGCAAAGAACACAGCAAGATATAGTGGTTCAGAGACTCAAGCTCCTACGTCCACTCTCCCTGATCACTTCAGAGAAATTCACTAATCACTTCCTAAGGTTTTCTGACTACCTCTGTAGTTTACTAACCTTTCTATTTTGAACTTTCTGACTACCTCTGTAGTTTACTAACTCAAAACACACACAAGCTTTCTGTCTATCAAGTAGATTACTCACTTCTCCTCTACAGCTTTCTGACTACCTCCTTGTAGTTTACTAACTCTTTACAACTCCAATCTCACCAACAATCACACTCAAACTACCTTACAAAGGGTTTGGGGTTTATTGGTTGGTTTCCAACTAGGGTGAGATATCCTTTACAATAAGCACAATGCAAAGGCTAGGATATCTCGACTAAGCTTTGGATATATCTTATCAAGCTAGGCTTAGTGGAATGAGCTCTCTTCGAAATAAAGCACTTGGGAAATTCTTGGTTTTTCGAGTGCTTCAACTTGCAATAATAAGTTTGAGCTCTTGAGTTGCTTACAAATTTTCCGTAACCTTCAATGTAGATGGTCACAAGTATTTATAGGCAAACACCAATGTCACTCTTGAAAAACTATCCGTTGGAAGAGATAGCTTCGTGAGTTTTCTCTTATGGTGTGTGATGAACGACTATATTTAGGGTTTGAGACTCCCTAGCACGTTTTAGGTAAACTGATTTTCATATGGTGGTCATCACTTTTTTTGCGATGCGGAACTTAGTACTCCGACATCTTTTTGATTGACTGTCATTTGTCGATGTCGATAATGTCTGATGATGTCTTATTCTTTTTACTTTTTTGTCTCGGTTAAAGGTAGACAACCTCAACGACTCTTTTTGGTTACATCTCTGAGTGATATAACCTTAACAACACTTTGTCTTAGTTCCTTTCGTCTGCATGGGAATGTCTTGGGCAATATCTATTTTTCTAAGGAATCGCGTTCTTCTCGATATTGAATCCTTGGATAGATATTTTCGATTGCCTCGGAACATTCGAGGTTTATCTTGAGCATTGATACATTCTTGAGTCTTGATAATTCTTTTTTGCCTTGATATCCTTGATCTTGATCTTTTGTCTTCTGCGTTTTCAGGGTCTTCTGAGTCTTCAGAGTCTTCCGAGTCTTCAATGACTTCCGAGTCTTCACAGATATCTTGGTGATATCTTGAGTCTTCATCTTAAGTCTTGATTTCTCATCGTCATTTGAGTCTTGATATCTCGATTTCTAAATTGAGTCTTGATATCGATTTCCTTAAACCCATGAGTCTTGATTTCGATTTCTCTTTGAGTCTTGATTTCTTAGTTTCATCTTGAAACCCCGGAAACTTCGATTTCATCTTGAAACTTTAGTTTTTTGAAACTTTTTGAGTCTTGATGAAACTATCGATCTATATCTTATGTCATTGATCTTTATACATTTTGCGAGATAGCATCACGAACACTCTAAAAATTTGAATCGACTCGACTATCAAGATTATCTGAACATGTCATACTCGGGGGTTTTTGGGATCTAATCAAAATCTCTCTTTATTAAATTCATCTCCCATGGTCCTCCAGAAGGCGTGCGAGAATGTGCTACCCGTGGCAGACGAGACACGATGATCTTTGGAGGAGATTCTTCTTTGAAGAAGGGCGGCAGAGCGAGGCGGGGACTTGAGTGGACACATCGCTTAGCCCCCCCCGATAATGAATTTATTCCTTAATTTTGCTTTGCTGAACAATTTCTTCTGAACTTCCGTGTAATTTTTGTCTTCTTCTTTCTTGTTTAAACAATTTTGCTGTTGAATGGTTGAATTTGCTTGTTGAAAAATTTCCTCTAACCTTTGATCGTGGAGGATGAATTTTGTTCTTCGATGAAGCGGTTGATGTTTGTTCTATACTCCTAGTTTATGCCATCTTTTCTTCGAATGAATTCGGACATGATATATGTCCTTGATCTTGTATGTTTGGTCGTTAGCGCCTGTTTTTCCATATAAGAATTGAACAATCTGATGTGTATGTGTTTGACTTAACTTCGGTTTATGATTAGCTTACGTTGGTGCAATCATGAAGGTTGGCTTATTTAGGTGCAACCCATCGTTCGCGATAAACTTACGTGAATGGCGATCCTTACGCTTTCGGTCATCTTATTTATGGGGCGACCTATGTACTCAATCGTGCTTTTGTTGCGAGCATGGTAAGTACGTTCTTTTCGCCAAGCAAACACAAACTTCTTGCTTTGTCCGATTCTTGTTGGATTCTGGTCATCTTATTGCGATGCGACCCGATTGGGCATATGGCCAAACAAACTAGATAAATGAATAGACACCACGCAGGATGTTTTTAATCTTTGAGGCTCTTATCCACACTTGTTAAAACTCATTTTTTGTAGACAAGACTTGCTTACAAATTTACACTCGTGTAATAACCTTATTGATGCCTTGATGTCTTTGCCTTTTTTGAATTCGGAGAGGTTTTACGGTTATGTGTTCGACACCCCTTTGCTTTCGCTTTTTGTGGTCGGTGCCTTGTCTTGAGCGGCGAAGTTTTCGACCATGTCTTTTCGTGACCAAGCGAACACAGTCTTGTTCTCAACCTTGGTTTTTTTGATGCGCTCACCACTACTGATAATATTTTTTCAAATTTGATGCATTCCATGAAATAGGAAAGCGGAGTTCCATCCATCGTCTCTAAATTGTATGCTCCGTTTAGCAAGCGCTCCGATATACGATATGGGCCTTCCCACGCTCGGCTGAACACACCACTCGGGACCCCCATTGCTCGCCTGAGGACGAGCTCACCAATTTTGAATCTGCGGATCCGAACTTTGGAGTTATAAAATTTTTCTGACCTTTGTTTATACATGGCATTCTTGAGGTCGGCCTCGTATTTTTTTCCTCCAACAAGTCATGTTAAAAAGCGGCGGCTTTGGTCATTGGTATGTTAGCCAAAACATATAGTTTGGTGGCTCGATTTAAACCTGAAATTTTGGAATAAACGCTTCGTACTTTAAAAACCTAAAAGCGAGCGAGTCTCATCCGTGGATGTTCTGAAAGTGGTGTGGTATGCCCACAAAGTTTCGAGTAGTTCCTCGGCTAAAGTTTTGGGTAGTTCCTCGGCCAAAGTTTCGGGTAGTTCCTCGGCCCATCCCCCCTTAGAATCACCAAGTTTAGCCTTGAGGGTATGCTTGATGATTTTATTGATCGCTTCAACTTGTTCATTCGACTGGGGATAGTATGGAGTGGAATAAGGTTTTTTAATTCCCCAGTGAGCACAATTCTGGCGAAACTCACTCCCGTCGAATTGCTTGCCATTATCCGTCATTAGCGATTGGGGTAGCCCGAAGCGATATATAATGTTTTTCCAGACAAAATTCCACATTTTTTGTTCCGTGGCTTTCATAATGGCTTCAGCTTCTGCCCATTTTGTATAATAATCGACGGCAACCACAACAAATCTTACTCCCGATGTGCAAGTGGGGAAAGGGCCGATCAAGTCGATCCCCCACTTGGAAAATGGCCATGGGTTGTTCTTCTGGCGGACTATGAATAAGCGGGGCATATACCTGACATTCATGACACGCGTGAGTATAGACGAGCGAATCCTTTTTAAGTGTGGGCCAAAAATACCCTTGTCTGATCGCCTTGTAGGCTAGACCATGTCCGCCTGTATGATTCCCACACACCCCGGAGTGAATTTGCATGAGAATTGTATGGCCTTCTTCCGGGGTTACACATTTTAACAACGGAAGAGAAAAACTTCGCTTATCTGAGGCCGGTCAAAATGGTGTAGCGGCGACTTGCAAGCGTAGTCGAGTAGAACTTTGTGCTTTGTTTCTCGGGAGGACCCCCCTTCAGTAAAATAGCTTAAAAATGGGGTCATCCATGTCTCTTTGTTAAACCTCTATTTGGGCGATCACAGCTCTCGGGATGGATGGCGAGTACGTTGTGACGATCACAACATCTGTTAAATTAGATACATCTTCTGCGGTAGCCAATCAAGCTAAAGCATCCGCAAATGAATTCTCCATCCTGGGGAGTTGTTTGATATATACCTGCTCAAATTGCTCGAACAATTCTTTGGCCAGTAATTGATATTGAGCCATATGTTCGCCCCGAGCCTCATATTCACCCAGAACCTGATAGGCGATTAGCTGGGAATCACTGTAAATCATTAGTTTCCGAACACCCATTGCCATAGCCATGTGTAATCCGCTGATCAGAGCTTCATACTCGGCCTCATTGTTGGTGGCCGGGAAGTCGAAACGAATGGCCGTTGAGAAAGTTTGCCGAGTTGGACTGATGAGCACCACCCCTGCTCCGGCTTTTGTGCTCATCGACGAACCATCGAAGTGCATATGTCATATCTGGTCGATTTCTTTTTCGGGTTGTTGTGGGTAAGTTAACTCAACTATAAAATTGGTCATGGCTTGACCTTTGATCACCGTTCGAGGTGCGTACGTGATGTCGAACTGGCCTAGCTCTACAACCCACTTTAGTAATATTTCGGTTGTATCCGGTCGATGTAGAACTTGGCGTAGCGGGAAAGTGGTAAGAACTTAGACAGAGTGGTCGAAGAAATAAGGCCGTAGTTTGCGAACACTCATAACAAGAGCGTATCTTTTTTAGCTTAGACAAAAAGTTCAACATCTTTCAATACTTGGTCGACATAATATCATGGGCAAGTGGGTGCACCTTATCTGCTCGAATGACCTGACGATTAATCGAGCGTCTTTCGGGAGGCGGAAAGTCTAAATATAAATTTTTGTCTCGACGAATATGAAACTCTTAAAAGACCCGGTATGGGTTTGGACAAAATTGTCCGTGATATGAATCGGTTCAGAGAAACCAAACATCTCGTCAGTCTTTGAACTTGCTTTACATTTCTGGGAGCTTGCATGTCGAGCATAGCTTGGATCTTTGATGGATTCGCCTCGATTCCCCGTTGGCTGACCATACGTCCGAGGAATTTTCGAATGAACCCGTCTTTGCATTTCTTGGGTTTAACCCATATTATATGCGGGAGGATATCAAACTTTGTGTTAGGTGGACGAGGTGGTCTTCTTTGTGCTTGCTTTTAACCACAATGTCATCGATGTACACCTCGACCGTCCGCCCTATGTGTTTTGTCGAACATCTTGTCATCGATATGTTGATCCGGCATTCTTCTACCTGAAAGACATACGCTTCCAACAATACATGTTTTTTTCGTTGTAGAACGAGGTGCTTTCCTGATCGTCGGGTTGCATAGGGATTTGATGGTACCCGGCAAAAGCATCCATGAACGTCATAAGCTCATGCCCTGCAGTGCTATTGGCTAGATAATCGATGTGAGGTACGGGAAAATTATCTTTGGGGCACTCCTTGTTTAAATCGGTAAAGTTTATGCACAACCTCCAGGTTCTGTTTAGTTTTTGGACGAGCACGGGGTTTGCTAACCATTCTGGGCATTTGACTTCCCGGATGAGCTTATTGTTGAGCAACTTTTTAACTTCGGCATCTAGAGCCGCGTACTTCTCCGGATCGAACTTTCTTCATTTCTGAATTATTGAGATTTTTGTTGGGTTGATATTGAGATGGTGGCATGCATGCTTAGGATCCATGCCGAACATGCCCTTATGTGACCAAGTGAACACATCCAAATTTGTTTGAGAAACGAGATCATTTCGGTCCGAAGCGGTTCCGGGAGTTCTGTGCCGATAAAAATTTCCAAGTCTTGCCTGGCCGAGTCGGCCATGACGGACTCTAGTTACTCAACAGGTGTTGCTCGTCTTTTCTTTTGTTTCCACCGGGGATCTATGTTTGACCCCCGGTGCTCATCTTCGACCTCCATAGGGTCGAATCCTATGCGAGGTTCTAAGTCCGATAACCCGTAGTCAGATTGTTCTTTGGGCAGATCTATACTCATGGGATGTATTCGCTCGTTGGCTTGAATCTCCGACTTCCCATATTGGTTTCTACCATCCGATAATATTTGTCTTTTCCGCACGCATACGATAGTAAGCAATCTCGAGATAACTGAAGACCCAACCAAGGTTTTTTTACGATCGTCCCCTTTTATCTTTGCCGTTCCATCAAGAGTAGGAAATTTAAGACAATAGTAGTAAGTTGAACAAGCTGCCTTAAATTTCTGGATGAACGGGCGACCTAAGAACCCGTTATAGGTAGATGGAGCATCGACGATTACAAAGTCTAGCATTCTAGTTCGTCGGATCTCCGGATTTAAAATTGACTCTAGCTCGACTCTTAACTTTGATCGGATCATAGAAAAAGGGTTATAGATTACGAAACCCATGATGGTGGGATCACATGGTTCTATATACATACTTAGATCCCCAACTTGTTTCTCGATTTTTTGGTGCGAGTGTTAAGCGAAAGAATGTTCAAAAGAATGATATGCTCCGGTGTCGACCAGGAGTCATTGTGGGGGGTGATTATGTCGTCGAGATCATCTTCCGAGAACATGATTTGGTGAAAGGGTGGCGTGCTAGCTGATGTGCTCACCACATTCACCTGATGGGTGTCCTGCATGGCTCGCATCTCCATCTTCTTGCATCTGTTTGATAGGGAAGGCACTTGATAGCAACCCCCACCCAGGGCCATGGTTCGGACGGATCATGTTAATTTCTTGCCCCTCCCTACCTTTGTTCGTGATTGGGGCCCCTTTCTTGGGTAAGTCCAGCTGTCGGCGGAATTCCTCCTGATCGTTGTCGGAGACCTCTTCCGCCTTACGCTTTCTCTTTTGATCGTCCGACCTCTCGCGCCAGGTTTCTCTGTTCGCCGGCTTCTTAATATATTGGGCAAGGTGATTTTTCTCATATAATTTCCAGAGCTGTCGCATGAGGTTGCGACACTCATCTATATTGTGCCCGATAAACTCATTGAACGAGCAGAACTTGGAAGGATTTAGATGAGTTTTATCCCTGAAAATACGTCGGGGTTTTTTCAACATGTCACGATCCTTGATCTGATTATATCTTGTCTCGGTCGAGACCGAGAATACTAAATGGTTTGAAGCGCGCGTCCCACAAGTTGCTTGACCCCTCTTCAAATGGTTTGAAAGATCACGGGGTTTTGTACCCCAAGAACCTATGGGAAAGATTCGCTGTTGGTTTCTTTTTCGTCTTTCAGTTCCGATCAAACAAAGTGTACGGATATTCATCTCTGGGTCGCCCACCTCTTTTGGTAAGTTGGAGTTCAAAATAGTTATTTTTCTTTCGCGATTCAAAACAAGATGGAGGCGGCGGGTCGAAAAACAAATCGATTATAATCTTTATTATCGCTCCGCGAATTTCGGCATATGTGTTTGGCCATTCTTGATGCATGGCTTTCCATGTGTCGAATTAAGTTTCGGGCCTCTCGACCACCGTGAGGATCTTGGCATCCTCTTGACTCCAGGAGCCCCACAAGGTAATCATCCTGAAGCATTTGGGATTCCAACATTCGAACCTTTCCCGCGTATGCGATCGACTCTCCTTGAGTTGGGACCCGTCTGATAAAATCGAAAAAAATGTGCTACAATTAAATTTAGCCGAGGAACTGGCGGAAATACATAGATGAGAAATGGGGTTTGATGTGAATTTTTTATTCAATTCATCCCCAATCCGGGCAAAAGACGTGATGGGCGGTGGGCGAGCAAGAAAAAAAACCACCTATGTGCTCGATCACCCAAAGTCATGGGGAATGATAAGACCTTTGCGTTGCATCGATGGCACCCATTGCGATCATATAATCGAATATTTACTTGGTGAACATGTGGGCGGGACTCAACAAAATCGAACATAAGGATTGGTGGTCGGTTTTTACCACTTTTTCTTGTACTTCAAGCTGCCATGATCGCCGAGCCGGTGTTAGTGGCGAGCACGACATGGCCAAAGATGATTTCAGATCTCGCCCGGAGAAATCCTTTCGTTGCGGCCGGGTGGGCTGTAAGCCCTCGATTGCTTTCTGCATTTACGCAAATTTTGTGGGCGGCAACCGGACTTGGATGGGGTTGTGTCCCATCATGAGGACGGGGGTCATGCTCGTGATGGGGCGGTCCATTTTCCATGTTTCGTCCTGTAGAAACTACCCAATCAATGATGGATAGACAATTTAGTTCGGCCGATTTTTGTTTTTCTGCTTGTCTTTTCGGGACGCTTATCCCAAGAATTGGCGATCATGAGGAGGTCACCAAAATGGACATTACTTACGAAAGAGTGGCACCGATGTTAAATCGTCTATTCCTTGAAGGGATCCCGGCGCCTATGATCACCAATTCGGTCTTTAACGAGAGAGCCTCAAACGCCCAAACACCGATTATGCGGACCTTTGAACATTGAAGCTTTCGTCGTCCCAACATATCAACAACCTTTTTATCGCCCGCTTCGCACAACTTTCATCTTAAATTTTCGCTATTAGGTGTATCGCGGCGTCGATCATCATCATCTTGAACTTTCAACTTGGCGCATAAGCGACTTTTGGAAAGATTATATAAGATTCCCTCTTTCTTTTCGCTTCACGTGCTCGCATTTTCTTGGTTTAAAAGAAAATTTGATGGCCTTTGTTGTTATCGCTTTGATTTTCGTGTGATGATATTGATATTGATTATGCACATATTTAATGAGTCTATCTCACCAGAGGCCGGAAAGATTGGCGATATCTTCAAGATTGATGGTTTCAGCGATCCCGATTTTTTGAGGCCGATCTTTCATTGAGCCTCTTTCGGCGTGAGGTCGGCTCTGTCCCGACCTTTCCGTCTGAGTATTTCTAGATTGAGGCATTATATTTCTTTTTTCTGCCTCGGCTATCTACGGGATTGTGTATGGGTTGGTTTTTTCTACCCTCCTTCTAGCGCCAATTGTTGCGAGTCGTTTTTTATGGAGAATATTATGTGACTAATTTGATAACAACTCACAAACAAAATAAGTATGTGTACAATATACGGTAAATAACAGGAATTTGTTGACCCAGTTCGTCAAGAAATGACTACTCTGGGGGCATTCCAAGCCAGGGATGTCATATTGTGAGGTTTACATACACAGTACACAATACTTTCATGGGGAAAACTTATATGAAAGATGATGATTTGGAGAGTAAGTGTGTGAGTGCTTGTGAATTTTACTGAACTCCTCCGGAAATTTTCTGAACCTAAAATTTGTGAACCTCTTTCTTGTTCTTTTTTCTTCTATTTATAGTACTTTGACAAGCATGAGCTGGTTTGGCTAGCATGAGCTGGAGACTTTATGCCTTGCAAGAACTCATGTGATGCTGCCACGTTTTCAACTTCATCTTCCTTGTTGACCTTTGCATTTACTTTTTTATAAGGCACTCTTTTTGTCGTCCATATCAATCAAAACTTTTTTGCTCAAAATCAATCTTCTTTTCCGAAATTGCCTCTGTTCGCGTAAGAGAAATTTGATAAAAATGATTTGACCATATCAATATTATCTATGGAACCAGCATTATCGTCAACTTTGTCTTTGTCCTCATTCGAAAGATATCGGGCATATCGACATCAAAGCCTTCAGTTATCGAGCCTTCAGTTATTGTCCGAGTCTTCAATTATCGAGTCTTCAAGTTATCGCACTCGTAACCTCAACGACAAGAGTTCATCGATCATACCAAAAAACCGCTACGCACACGCCAAGAGGTTTGAGTTATCTCGATGCCTTTGTGTTATCCGAAAAGAAGAATCACATCCAGTGAAATGATGAGTTCTAATAAATATCCGAGCCGGAAAAATGAGGCTTATAATTCAAGAGTATGGGTTCTTGATTGATGTAGCCCGCATTTGAGAGATTCTACTTGACATCTTGAGAAAATCGCATATAATCCCGATCAAGTGCGATAAGGTCAAAATCTCTATGACAACTTTCAAAGAGGCTTCAAGGAGGAAGAGTTCAGGATCACTCCAAAATTCAAGTTGATTTTTCAGATGTAACATGTAATCAACGGACATCGACCCTCTTTGTCTTCTGAGCGAAGCCTCTTGTTTTGTTTTATAGCTCAATCGATTTCTTCAGTGTTTTGTTTTCATCGATTAAGGGAAATTTATAGTTTTGATGAAAAGTTCAGAAAAAAACACTTATCGGAGATCAACATATCTTCGAGGATCATCTCGATGGGATAATATATCGCGGGTCATCATGCGGTTGACGAAATGGAAAGAACGTTTAATCGTGAGATCGGAAGATGAAAAGATACTTGTTTTGGTCTTCAAGTGGCGAGCATATTCGCGCAATGGTCAAAGTGGCGAACAAACTTTTTTGGTCGGCAGTTGGAGGTCGGCAAGTACACTTGTCCATCGAGCATGGTTATTTTAATAGTATTAATACACGTGTCCCTCTGATGTGTACGAATAAATTGAGTAATTGTATCGAACACAACAGTTATGAAAACACTGGTTATATTTGTGCATTATCGCTATTCAAAAAATATTTTAATTTTTCAATAGTGATAATGCATAAATATAACATTAAGGGGTAATATTTTTGTATAACAGTGATAATGATGTGTATGCATCATAATTATAATTTAAAAATATTTTAAAAAATATAATTATTAAAGGTTCAAACACATTTTTTATCTTAATGAGATGGTAAGTTAATTTTCCGTTTTTATTAAAAGAATGACATACATGGTTGCCACGATTTCGTTTAAGATGACGTTTGATTCTACTGGAAATCAAGTAGCCTCATGCGAGTCAGGTCCATTCTAGCTCTTAGCAGAGACAAATATGAGGTTCGAATATATATATATATATGTGTGCATCTAGTTTTAATTATACAAAAAATTTGTATAGATCTGATTCATGAACCTTGTTTTTAATTCATGACATTTGACTCTATCCAGAGTATAATACGATTCAAATTTAGTGGTTTAAAAAAATATGTTGAAAATGAGTTAAATGAATCAAATAATTCAAATTTATAGCATAGACTTGGTTCATGAGAGACCAACTCAACTGAGTTCATATGCTTCCGTAAAAAGAGAAAATTGTATTTTCTTCAAGTGTTTACGCATAAAAAACTATAATGAAATTATTTTAAAATGTTTTTTTACGGAATTTTCAAATGATATATATACACATTTGATATATATATATATATATATATATATATATTACATGAAATAAAATAATTATACTAAAACAGAAATTCCAGACAGGAGTGGGTTTCAAGGGAAAATTCTAGGCAAAATCATTAATTTGAATTTCCTAATTACTATACTACAAAAGAAGGAAGTCACTGTCAAGGGTGGATAACTCAAGTGTTAGAGCTCCATCACCTTGAGGTCATGGGTTCGAGACACGAAGAGGGAATATTATTCCCTCTTGTGGCGGTCCCCGAGTTGTTGGGTTAATGGTTTTTGAGTTGAAGTTCGAATATATATATTGGTCTCCTCTTGTGGTGATTGCGGTTCGATCTCTACAAAGATGAAATGATCTTCGCATGTGTCTTGCGATGGTAGAAGGAATTATCAGAATCGATTATGTTAGGAACTATCAGAATTGATTAAAAAAAAAAAAAAAAAAAAAAAAAAAAGGAAGTCACTTGTACTTGGAAACTAAAATATTGGAGAAAAATGTGAAATTGGGACATGCAAATTAATAGATTGGGGACAATAAATAGTCGGTTGAGGAAACCATGCAGGTGATCTCATTCACTGGCTTCTGATCTTTTGTACATAGATAGCTGTCACTTATGTACTATTTAAGATTAGGACAAAGAACGTTACGGAAGAAGAACGTTAAATAAATAAAAAAAATTAATTATTAATTGAGTTGGTTATAATGTACGAATGGGGTGGCAACTGAATGGATGTGACCCGTGTTTGTGTTGGTGCGTGACGGCACCAAGAAATTGAAATGAAAATTATGATAGAAAATTTTGATATAAATTAATTAAAATTAAGAGGTAATCAAATACTTAATTCATTTATATGTTTAACTATACTTTCATTTTTCATGTTTTATAATAAAACATTTTGGTCAATCAAATCTCACATAAGTTAAACTGATTTTGATGCTTCTCATTTTCATGATTAACATTATAATCCTTTATGAATCAATAATTTCTCGTATCGTGTTGCATTGTTTATTTTTTATAAAAAAAATTATTGATGTAAACTTGCTAGACTTTAGTTTTGATGATTTAAAATTTAAAATAAGGACAAAGTTTTGACCCTATCAAAAAAATATTTTATTGACCCTATCAAAAAGAAAAAATATCATTATTATTTTTTTCTTTGTTTGTTTAAGTTCATGTAGTTCCTTGTGAGGAAATCTCTAGTTCATGCAATATGTCAAGTTTATAAACGATCTGATTTGGTTTGAGATTTTTTTTTTTTTACTATATTATCTGATCATTGTATTCTTTTGTTCATGAAAAAAAGTACTCTATTGTAAAAATATACTGTAGTAATATTCCATATTCTAAAGTGTGAAACACGAGTGCCAAAAAGTCATCAAAATAGCACTTTTGGATTGAATAATCCAATTAATTTACATACTTTAATTTTAAATTGTGCACTTTGAGTCTTTGAGTAGTAAAACACACACTCTCTCACGCTCACATATAACACGCTTTGTGAAGATAATGTAGAAACCTTATCGTCACTTAAAAAGTCAAATTAATTAATAATAAGACTATGACTTATCTTTTACTTAACCCTACATTCTTTAGTTGTAATTTATATTGCACTTCATGTTATAATTTGATAAATAAATATTTTATTAATGGCTAAGTCTTATATGTATTCAAATGCATCATGCATTCATAGTACATTTTAATAACATGCAATTCGTTATATTAAAATATGCAACTTTTTTATATTGAACCGTACAACTATTAATATAAAAAAATATTCCATAATTCAGTGTAAACAAGTTGCATCTTTCAATATAATAAATTACATGTTTTTTTAAAAAAAATCCTTTGTTTTACACATCAAAATTTAATTACGGAATTTATATGATATTTAACTTATTTAAAGAAATTACTCTTCCACATACTATTAAACATACCAAATTAATTGTAGAATGATGTTTGTAATTTATAAAATTTTCAATTTTACAAACTGACAGTATTAATATTAAAATCATATAATATGGGGGTGGAGTGGGGCAAAAAGAATAGTTTAGTGTGGTGTGATTATGTATAGAATGATTGCACTCGTGGGGCTCTGGAAATCCCTTTTTCTTAACGAGATGCAAAGTTGGAAGATATTCTACGAAAAGAATTTTAATCAAGATTTGATTTGATTGAATTAAAAATGAATTTAAAAGTTAGGGTATGGTGAAAAAGTAATAAGGTGACAAGATTATCCCAAATATAAACTAATCCTAACTATATATTCGGGTGCCATAAAAATACAAATTAATGCGATTGGGCATGAAAAATAAATTATATATTAATATTACTAAAATCAAACCAATTTACCCTGACGGAGGACACCAATCGAGTGAATAATTTAATATGAATAAAATCGCTTTAAGTAAAATTCTAACTCGATATGTGGACATACTCATTTTAGCTCTATTATCGTGAAATTAATATATCTTATTTAAAAATTAAAATTTATAGAAATGTGTGAAATTAGTTTCGTTTATATAATTCCCTATACAAGTCCCTAGCAAGTGCTACCTCAAAAATGCTCTAATTAAACGTTAATTTTAAATAATTGGAAGTTTTTGGCCATGTGAACAATGCCCATAATTTTTGCACCGGGACTAAGAATAGAGACAAATTTGAAACCATGATGAGTACATATACTTACATACACCATACATGCATATGTATCTATCTACATCACAAAAGTGTTCACATGAGAAAATTAATTTGGAGAAGACTAATTATAGATTCCTATCTTATCATGGTAGAAATGGCCACTAGAGATTCCATTTAGATCAATTCCAATGTACTAGTTGAGGACCTACACATACATACACTTGCATAATTATGCATATACATCCAACTGAACTCATAAAAGAGTTACTAGTATTTAGGAAAAAATACTAAAGATGAAGTTGAAGATTCAATTTTAATTAATGTGCAGAATCGGATATTGATTTAACGAGCGTGCACAATGTAAGAGAGGTCGAGGGTTTGCCATTTGTATGTGATTTGATTTATGTGGGGAGCTAGATATATTTTTGATGTGACTAAACAAGAAAAAGTAAAGCATTGTGAATATAATTTGATTAGATATTGGAGTCAAATTAGAAATTCATTTCTTTATATGGAAAGAGGTTTATAATTTGAGAATTAGGCTAGGATCTCAACCAATTCGATGTTGTTAGGGTGCATCGAAAATGACTGAAAAATATAGAGAAAATATAAATATCGAGGTTTATGTTAGACACGATTTAAAATAAAATATTTCACTCACTCTCGGTGTTTAAAGAATCGTAGGACACTTATTTTCTAGGATCCAACGATTAAAAGCAATTATATTAGCAATATACCTTGCATGAATCGAATTGAGAAATTGTTTGATACTATCACTGGATTATGAACAAAAGTAAGAACAAAAGAAAGCAGAAAAGTATTAGCAACTGCTTGAAAAATATACGTACATCTCCAAACGTGTAGGTTCAAGTATGTATTTGAATAGCACCTGAGGTGCTACTTATAGCACTAAAAAAAACAAGACTTGTCGGAGTCTGGTCATAATTAAAGAGCCACTAATGGCTTGAAACCAAAATCGAAAAACTATGAATTCAGGTTTTTCAATAGGATCAAATCGATGCGACATTCGTGTACGCGAGTCACACTCGCGCACAAGTTCAAAATTTGAAGGCCAAATTTGGCCGAGATTTTCACCCCCTGCACGCACGCGTGGAAGGTAGAGTAGCATAATCTCATAATATTTTACAATCTTTAAATGCATTCCTCCTTATATACCCACTTTCTCATTTCAACTTTTTTTACATGGGACAAAAGTTTTTTTTTTTCTCTTTCCCACTTTTCCATTTCTTGGTTACAACATTTTGAGAATATAATTTCACATTCCTCCAAAATTTAATTGGGCTACATTTTCCAACAATCCCTAAAACGTTTGAAAGTTTAAAAACTTGAATTCAAAATTTCGATTTTGATCTCAAGTCATTAGTGTTTCTTTATGATCAGGCTCCAACAAGTCCCTTTTTTAGTGTTATACATAGTACCTCAGGTGTTATTCGAATACATACTTGAACCTACATGTTTGGAGATATACAGATATTTTTCCAGCAGATGCTTATACTTTTATGCTTCCTTTTGTTCTTACTTGCGTTCATAATCCGGTGATAATATCAAACAAATTTTTAGTTCGATTCAAGCAAGACATAATGTTGATATCATTGCTTTTAATAGTTGTATCTTGGGATACAAGTGTCTTATGATTCCCTAAACTCCGAGAGTGAAGGACATAATTTATTTTAAGAAAACCGTGTCTAATACAAGCCTCAATTTCTTAATTTTTTTTATATTTTTCAATCATTTTTGGGGCACCACACTAACATTCATTATAATTTATAGGGTTTTGATGTTTTTTTTATGAGGAAAAATGATTAATTCTAGGGTAGGTTTCATATGAACCTTATTCATATTAAATTTATACTGCTAGACTTATAAATTAATATCGTAACACTTATTAACTGATCAACATGTGGTGAATATTTGCTGAGGTGAACATGTGGGTCAGACTCAGCATCGAACATAGGGATTGGTGGTCGGTTCTTTGCCACTTTTTCTTGTACTTCGGCTGCCATGATCGCCGGTGTCAGTGGCGAGCACAGCATTGTGCCCGCCCGCGGGAGTCCTCTCGTTGCGGCCAGGTCGGCCTGTAAACCCTCGATTGCTTTATGCATTTCTGCAAATTGCGTGGAACTGACAGACTTGGATCGGGGTTGTGTCCCATCATGAGGACCCGGGGGGTCAGGCTCTGTTGGGATTATACTGGAAAGTATGCTTTTACTTTGTATAATCAAAACTGAATTTCGGACTTATTTACTGAAATAAATTGTTTATCACTGATGCTTTAAATATCATCGAATGTTACATATATTTACTGCATAATTGTTCAATAAATAGTACGTGTTACATTGTAGTTAATTTAGTGATACCAGATCACATAAGATTAAATTAACAGTCCCTTGTAACTAAAAGTACACCATTCACGACCTAGATAGAAATGAACAATCCATCGTGAAAGGTTGAAGTGTAAGGCTCAGATTGGTTTGTCTTGACCAAGAGATTACACTAGTGCATGACTGATGCACTGAAGATGACCTACAGGAGGACAAATTCTTCAGAACTGAACTAGGAAAAATTAGACCTCAGTGGTTAGTTATTTCTTAATCTTCATCCCTTAAATAGGATTGCGTGTGGTTAGTAACTATTGCTTTGACTTATTACGGGTAGAGAATCAAGGAGATTCAATACTTTATATCTTGGGCAATATTATTGGTCACATGCGATTGCTAAGATTTAATACGGAGAATTGTGTGCAAGTACGCTTGTTCAATTTGCCCTCTTGGGAGGTTCATAAGTTTTATCATACCAAATCTTGCAAGTGGAACTAGTTTCCGGTATGGATAATAATGTTGAACCGTTCCTTAACCAAGGACAAAAGATATTAATTAATAGAAAGCTATTTCAGTGGCTTGAATTAATTAATGGGCTAGATAATCTTAAACACGGGAAATAATAACAAGGAGTCATATTAACTGTAATATGGGTTAAGATGGATAGTGCAATATTAATTATGTAGTGGGATTAATTAATATTTATGGGCTTGAATAATATTGTGGCTCAATATTGATAATTCAAGATCCATTGGAAGGTCCAATCTTAATTCTCCTAAAGGCCCCCCAAGTAGCCCAACATAAAGTCCAATAACTGAAAAAGGTGTTTAAAAATAAAATAAATTCTTGTTGCTATTTTTCCTAAATTTCGAAAATAGTAAATAAAATGGGAGAAAGTTTATCTTTGAATTTTGTTATGGAATGAAGATATGTATTCTTGGAATACAAGATTATCTCATTAAATTCAAGAAATCTCCCACTTGGTTATTTACTATGAAATTTTGAAAATTTTGAATAATTAAGGGAGAGAAAGATTTTCTTGATTTTCTTGAAAAGATATTATGAAAGATATGTATTCTTAGAATACAAGAATATCTCATAAATTCAAGAAGATCCAAATCTTGGTTTCTTTTTCCTTAAAATTTCGAAATATCCCATAACAAGAGGAGTTGGGATTTTTGTGGAATATTTTAATTATGGAGAAAAGAATATATGAGATATATTCAAGATTTCTTGGAGATCAAGGAAAAGATTTTCTCATATTATTTTTCCCCAAATTTTCGACCACCAGCTCATTATAAATAGGGGATGAATGTTTCATCCTCAAGTGAACACGAAAATTGGTTTTTCGGAAAAATATCAGCGTCGATAAAATATCAAATATTTTGAAACGTCGACAGATTGTGTATTTTTGAAAAATGTCAATTGTGAGTGTACAATTCCATGTGCTGGAAAAATTAGTAAATCCACAAAGGTGGTGCAACAAATTTTATTTTTCCTTTTGTTAATTGTTCGCGAGTTTCCTTCCACCGGATTGACAAGCAAGGGCTAGGGAATACTTGGGAAGGCTTTTTGGTGTGTTTAATCGACGAGACCATTGCCACTCCAAGAGGTTAGTTCACTTAAACTCGTAGCAATTCCGCATGCGTAGAATTTATGTGAACTGTTTATATGCATGATTTGTTGTTGAATTATTATTTGAATTAATATAGAATTAATTCATGCTAGTAATAATTGTTAGAATTAAATTTTTATTTAAATATTCATCCCGAATATATCCGTGCAAATAATTCCCCAACAACTGGTATCAGAGTCTCGGTTTCGGGCTCTGAATTTTAAATTGTAATTTAATTCATTTTCATTAAATTTGAAATTGGATAGTAGAATTGCTAGATCATTTTTGCAGGTATTCAATTGTCATGGAATTTAATGTGTTTATTTATGCATGCATATTGTGGTTTTTAATTCGATTCGTTCGAATTCGTTTTGCCTCTTGAGAAAATCCACGAGTAGATTAGGATTTGTTTGATTTGATCAATGTAATAGACTAGTTTAGATCTAGGTTTATTTATTTTTTGTAAATAAATTGTAACCGGATCGGAAACGGAGGCGGAGACGAAGAATTAAAGGATAGATCGAACCGTACGTGGACGTTTGGCGATCGGGGTTCGTGTCAAAACGTGCTCAAGAGAGGCTTTAGCGCAACTGACGTATTCTTTGAAATAAATTGTTTTTACGTCGCCCATGATAAATGAATAAGCGTAGCATTGTAGTTAATTTAGTGATGACACCGATCTTGTAATAAAGGCGGAACAAGCCGTGAAAAACGAATTGGTTTGTCTTGAAAGAAGCGGCCGAGAAGATCCTGGCGAGACAAATTAGGGCTGACTAGGAAAAAGATCATGGTTGATTTCTTAATCTTCCTCCCTTAAATAGGATTGCGTACGGATATTGCTTTGTATGATCTTATATCGATATTCTGGTCGCGTGGAATTCTTCAAGATTTATCCGAGAATTGCGTCTTGCAACATTCAATTTGCCCTCTTACGGCCGAGGTCATACCTTCTTGACCAGGCGGATTTGGATCGACCAAGGGCGGGATTCCGGCGTGCATTAAATTGCGATCTACTTGGCGTGGCGTTTCGAGACGGAGTTCTTTTCGAGACGATCGAGTGGGAGAAATTCAAGATGGCGTTTCTTCAAAATCAAGACAAGAAAAATCAAACCATGACAATTGGATAATTTGTGCCCAATATGTTTATTTTTCCGCTTTGCTAGATTTATTGTTGTGATTTCTTGTGTTTTATTTAATTTGTTTAAATGTGATTGCATGAGAATTGCCCAATGAAGAATCTCACCTTCAAAAATTACTAAGTATGTTTAAATAATTAATTGACAATTTTATTTCGGATAATAAAATTGAATTAATTTTGACCTCCATGATTTATTTATTTGTGAATTCTTTTGGAGAAATTCTCACGGGGACGGTCAAAAGATAGTTTTCACATGAATAAATTCATGGATGGATGATTGTGGATTACTACTACTGGTGGCGGCGATGATCCTCCCCACGAGGCTCGCTCAAAGTTTAAATAATAATTTCAGATTTAATCATGATTATTACTTAGGTATAAAATTGATATGCATATACTTCCTCAAGTCCCCGTCCAATTTTATATTGGTCAGATGGGAGCCAACTATTAACTGGATATTAAAGGTTTGTAATCGTTCTTGTTTGCAACCTGCTTGAATGTGTTTAAATAATGACCCACCCCACGTGGCTTATTTAAACTGTTTTGAGATGTTGGCTGATGCATGTTCATATTTTTTTTGAGATTTTAATATGAAACATGCGATCGAACCTTGTGATATATTTATGCTTATGCATATTATTATTTATTTCGATTCAAAGATGTCGAACCTTTTAATCCTTCGCTATTATACTTAAAGTCAATAGAATAAGTATGGAAACTATATTGATTGGAAACGAAAAATTATAATTGTCCTAACTGCACAAAAGCACAAGTGGATTCTTGACACACCAAAAACAGATGAGCCAACTGACGAGTCAAAAATATGGGACTAATCAGATCACCTTGTGAGAGATTTCGTCGCTGAAATGGTGGAGGGCAAACCCGTAAGGGATTACGTTCTCAAAATTAATGGCCCATCTGAACAAACTTGAAGTTCTGAGTGCAGATTATAATCTGGAGACTCAGATGAATTTGGTACTTCACTCTCTGCCCAAAAGTTTCTGAGCAATTTTATCTCGCTAGCTGATTTGTTGCAAGCTTTAGTCTCGGCAGAGATGTTGATGGGGCACCAAACTCAAGCTTTGACGGCAAGTGGTCCGTCTTCATCTTCTAGGCCAAGGGATGGCAAGAAGAAGAAGGTGACCAAAGGCCATAAGCAATCAGACTCAACTGTTGCCAAGGGCAATGATAAGATGACGAATGCTGGTGGTGTCAAGGAAAATCCAAATAGGAAGTGCTTAAGCTGCGGTGAAAGAGGACAATGGAGGTTTGCTGCTCCAACCCCAAAAGGGCGAAAAAGAAAGATAATTCTCACGCACTAATTGTTGAAACTTGTTTAGCGGGCGATACTTCTCATTCATTGGGTAGTTGATACGGGATCCACTAATCATGTTTGCTTCACGGGTTCAAACCGATCCGACAACTTAGTGGCAAAGTGAGATCCTCATCACACCGGGCGATGCTACGAGAGTGGTGGTGAAGCGATGGGAGAAGTGCACTGTCTTTTGAAGACGAGTTCTAATTTTAAGAGATTTTCTTTATGTTCCCAGTTTTAGAAAGAATTCACTTTCAGTTTCTAAAATTCTGTTAATGGATACTTAGTTTCTTCTAATAAGAATGACATCATTTCTTGAAATGATGAGTGTATCTGTTATGGGACATTGATGGAAAATCTCTATACAATTAACTGTGCACACCACTCACGAAATGCATCCTATAACACATCAACTTTCCGATAAAAGAAAACGTGAACGAGACACTTCTATGGCATCTAAGATTGGGACATATTAATCCAAAGAGGATCCAAAGGTTGGTGAAAGACGGTTCACTGGAGTTTCTCCAAGTTGAACCAATTCCAACCTGCGAATCATGTTTGGAGGGTAAAATGACCAAGAGGGCATTCGGAGCCAAGGGGAATAGAGCCAAAGAAGTGTTAAAAATCGTTCACACAGACGTATGTGGTCCAATGTCAACCAAAGCAAGGGGGGTTATGAGTATTTCGTCACTTTTATTGATGACTACTCAAGGTACGGTTATATTTTCCTTATGAAGCATAAATCTGAGACCTTTGAGAAATTCAAAGAATTTAAGGCTCGAGCAGAGAATCATAGGGAAAAACGTATCAAGTCTCTACGATCCGATCGTGGAGGCGGAAAGTACCTCGATGAGTTTTTGAACTACTTATTCGATAAAGGGATTGCATCAGCTAATCAGACCGGAACCCTCAACAAAACGGGGTTGCAGAGTGAAAAAAACGTAACTCTTTTGGAAATGGTTAGATCTATGATGAGTTATGCGGATCTTCCCAAGTCGTTCTGGGGTCATGCCTTGGAAACAGCGGCCTACATTCTGAACTTGGTGCCATCCAAATCGGTTCCCAAAACTCCCAAAGAATTGTGGACCGGGCGCAAGCCCAGTTTGAGACACATGAAAATTTGGGGGTGTCCGGCCTACGTGTTGGACAAGGAAGCCGGAAAATTGGATCCTCAATCAGAATTAAGGTTGTTTGTAGGATACCCCGAGGGAACAAAAGGGTGTATGTTCTATGGTCCCGAAGATCAAAAGGTGGTAATAAGCACCCACTTTAGATTTTTGGAAGAAGACTATATGAACAAAAGAAGACCCAGAAGTGAGATTACCTTAAATGAGCTAAGGGGGTTAACCTCAGTGCCAACTGTACAAGATGACATACCAAACGACACACTTACACAACCGGAACCTCGTCGTAGTGGGAGGGTTGTGAGACAGCCCGAGAGATTCATGGGGATAGGAGAGTCCTCGGACTTGATTCCCGGACAAGATGAATCAGACCCATGGACATATGACGAGGCAATCCAAGACAATGATGCAGTTTCTTGGCAAACAGCAATGAAAGCCGAAATGGGTTCTATGGATCATAACAGAGTGTGGGAGCTAGTCGAACCACTTAATGGGGTCAAACCCATTGGTTGCAAGTGGGTATACAAGAGACCGGACGGGAAGGTGGAAACCTTCAAGGTAAGGCTTGTAGCGAAAGGTTATACTCAGAAATAAGGGATCGACTATGAGGAAACCCTTTCACTTGTAGCAATGCTCAAGTCCATCCGGATTCTCTTGTCGATTGCTGCGCATCTCGATTTTGAAATCTGGCAAATTCATATCAAGACAGCTTTCCTTAACGGAAGTTTTGATGAAGAAATCTATATGCAACAACCCCAAGGCTTCATTGAAAAAGGCCAAGAACACCTAGTTTGTAAGCTCATGAAGTCCATTTACGGACTCAAACAAACATCCAGAGCTTGGAACCAATGTTTTAATCATGTAATAATGTCTTATGGGTTTGATCAAAACGAGTTCGAAAGTTGTGTGTACAAAAAGCGTGTCGGAACTGCATTGGTATTCTTAGTACTATACGTAGACGACATTCTGATCATCGGGAATGATGTAAACGTGTTATCAGACGTAAGGGCATGGCTTTCAAAATAGTTTGATATGAAGGACTTAGGGGAAGTCAGGCACATCCTTGGGATCAAGATCACTCGAGATCGCAAGAAAATGATGATAGGCTTATCGCAAGCTTCATATATAGACACTGTCTTGAAACGATTCAGCATGCAGGATTCCAAGAAAGGCTTCGTACCTTTCAGACATGGAATCCATCTATCCAAGGAAATGTGCCCTAAGATATAAAGGGAGATAGATGACATGAAAGGCATTCCTTATGCTTCGGCTGTCAGAAGCCTTATGTATGCAATGCTGTGCACGAGACCGGATATCTGCTTTGCCGTTGGCATGGTGGCAAGATATCAATAGTAACCCGGGGAAATAACATTGGACGGCAGTTAAACACATTCTGAAGTATCTGAAAAGAACTCGAGATAGAATGTTGTTTTATCAGTCAGATAGTCTAATCCCCATCGGCTACACGGACTCGGATTTCCAATCAGACATAGATTCCAGAAACTATCTGCCTCAGTTAGTGTGCTTTCATTTGGGAAGTGTAGCCATGAAATGGATGAGTGTGAAGTAGAAATGCATCACTGACTCAACCATGGAAGCCGGGTAAGTAGCTGCTTGTGAAGCAGTGAAAGAACCATTTTGGCTCTAGACCTTCTTAGTGGACTTGGATGGAGTTCCGATTTTGTCTAGCAATATTTGCTAGGGGCAGTTGCAAATTCAAGGGAACCAAGAGTCCACGAGTCAAACAAGCACACTGAAGGAAAGAAATCTTAGACCAGAAATCGTTAAGAGAGGAGATGAAGAGGTGGCTAAGATCGCATTGGAGGATAACCTAGTTAATCCTTTCACAAAGTGTCTGCCTCTGGAAACATTCAAGAGACATGTGGGAGGAATGGTTGTCAAGGGCATAGCCAATCTGCTTTGAGTATAAGTGGGAGACATTATTAGGTTCGTGTATGTGACATTAGATGTCACGTATTAGGAACTACAAGAGACATGTTGTAGTATACTTAAAAGCAGACTTTGAGTATAAGTGGGAGATTGTTGGGATTATACTGGAAAGTATGTTTTTACTTTGTATAATCAAAACTGAATTTCGGACTTATTTACTGAAATAAATTGTTTATCACTAATGCTTTAAATATCATCGAATGTTACATATATTTACTGCATAACTGTTCAATAAATAGTACGTGTTACATTGTAGTTAATTTAGTGATACCAGATCACAGAAGATTAAATTAACAATTCCTTGTAACTAAAAGTACATCATTCACGACCTAGATGGAAATGAACAATCCATCGTGAAAGGTTGAAGTGTAAGGCTCAGATTGGTTTGTCTTGACCAAGAGATTACACTAATGCATGACTGATGCACTGAAGAGGACCTACTGGAGGACAAATTCTTCAGAACTGAACTAGGAAGAATTAGACCTCAGTGGTTAGTTATTTCTTAATCTTCGTCCCTTAAATAGGATTGCGTGTGGTTAGTAACTATTGCTTTGACTTATTACGGGTAGAGAATCAAGGAGATTCAATACTTTATATCTTGGGCAATATTATTGGTCACATGCGATTGCTAAGATTTAATACGGAGAATCGTGTGCAAGTACGCTTGTTCGATTTGCCCCCTTGGGAGGTTCATAAGTTTTATCATACCAAATCTTGCAAGTGGAACTAGTTTCCGGTATGGATAATAATGTTGAACCGTTCCTTAACCAAGGACAAAAGATATTAATTAATGGAAAGCTATTTCAGTGGCTTGAATTAATAAATGGGCTAGATAATCTTAAACACGGGAAATAATAACAGGGAGCCATATTAATTGTAATATGGGTTAAGATGGATAGTGCAATATTAATTATGTAGTGGGATTAATTAATATTTATGGGCTTGAATAATATTGTGGCTCAATATTGATAATTCAAGATCCATTGGAAGGTCCAATCTTAATTCTCCTAAAGGCCCCCCAAGTAGCCCAACATAAAGTCCAATAACTGAAAAAAGTGTTTAAAAATAAAAAAAATCTTGTTGCTATTTTTCCTAAATTTCGAAAATAGTAAATAAAAGGGGAGAAAGTTTTTCTTTGAATTTTGTTATGGAATGAAGATATGTATTCTTGGAATACAAGATTATCTCATTAAATTCAAGAAATCTCCCACTTGGTTATTTACTATGAAATTTCAAAAATTTTGAATAATTAAGGGAGAGAAAGATTTTCTTGATTTTCTTGAAAAGATATTATGAAAGATATGTATTCTTGGAATACAAGAATATCTCATAAATTCAAGAAGATCCAAATCTTGGTTTCTTTTTCCTTAAAATTTCGAAATATCCCATAACAAGAGGAGTTGGGATTTTTGTGGAATATTTTAATTATGGAGAAAATAATATATGAGATATATTCAAGATTTCTTGGAGATCAAGGAAAAGATTTTCCCATATTATTTTTCCCCAAATTTTCGACCACCAGCTCATTATAAATAGGGGATGAATGTTTCATCCTCAAGTGAACACGAAAATTGGTTTTTCGGAAAAATATCAGCGTCGATAAAATATCAAATATTTTGAAAGGTCGACAGATTGTGTATTTTCAAAAAACGTCAATTGTGAGTGTAAAATTCCATGTGCTGAAAAAATTAGTAAATCCACAAAGGTGGTGCAACAAATTTTATTTTTCCTTTTGTTAATTGTTCGCTAGTTTCCTTCCACCGGATTGACGAGCAAGGACTAGGGAATACTTGGAAAGGCTTTTTGGTGTGTTTAATCGACGAGACCATTGCCACTCCAAGAGGTTAGTTCACGTAAACCCGTAGCAATTCCGCATGCGTAGGATTTATGTGAACTGTTTATATACATGATTTGTTGTTGAATTATTATTTGAATTAATATAGGATTAATTCATGCTAGTAATAATTATTAGAATTAAATTTGTATTTAAATATTCATCCTGAATAGATTCGTGCAAATAATTCCCCAACAGTCTCATGATGGGGCAGTCCCCCTTTCCATGTTCGTCCTTGACTACCCAATCGATGATGGATAGACAATTTAGTTCCAGCTGATTTTTGTTGTTCCTGCAGTCTTTTGGGATGCGGGCGATCATGAGGAGCTGAAGGAGCCAGCATGTTCGTCGGTTGTTCCCTCCCTGGATCCTGACGTCTATGATCGCCGATTCGGTCTTTAACAGAGAGCCTCAAACGTCCAAACGCCGATTGTCTGGACCATTGAGGCTGCTCGTCGTCCGACATATCAACAACCTTTTTGTTGGCCCGCTTCCGCGCAGCTTTCATCTTAACTTGCTCGCTATCAGGTGTATGCGAGCGTCGATCATCATCATCTTGAACTTTCAACTTGGCCAACTCCTTTTCGGCCCTCTCTTTCTGTGCTTGCAACAAGAAAGTGATGGCCTTTGTTGTGGCCGTCGGATCGTTGGCGATATCTTCAAGATTGATGGTTTCCACGGTCTGATTTTCATGAGGTTGATGTTGAGCCTCTTTCTGAGCGTGAGGTCGACTCTGTCCCGACCTCTGAATCTGAGTATTCCTAGATTGAGACATTATATTTCTTTTTTCTGCCTCGGTTTTTTAGGATTGTGTATGGGCTGGTTTTTTCTACCCTCCTTCTAGCGCCAATTGTTACGAGCCGTTTTTTAATGAGAATACTATGTGGCTAATTTTAAAACAACTCACAAACAAAATAAGTACGTGTACAATATTGCAGTAAATAACAAGAGATTGTTGACCCAGTTCATCAATAAATGACTACTCTGGGGGCATTCCAAGCCAGGGATGTTATATTGCGAGGTTTACATCTACAGTTACACAATACTTCTCGTGGAGAAAACTTCCTTCTACGAAAGATGGTGGTTTGGAAAATATGTGCGAGTACTTGGGAATTTTTTTCTGAACTCTCTTACTGCTCTTTTTTATTCTACTTATAGTACTTTGCTAAGCATGTGCTGGCTTGGCAAGCATGAGCTGGAGACTTCGTGTCTTGCAAGAACTCATGTGATGCTACCACGTTTTCAACTTCGTCTTCCTGGTTGACCTTTGGGTTTACTTGCTTATAAGGCATTCTTTTTGTCGTCCAGATGGTTCAGTTAGTGACTTGACTTTTATATCATATGCTCTTTGTATCAACTTTTGCTCGACCGATTGCTCTCCGCCCTTTGACCATATCGATTTTGTCTTGGAACACCGTCTTAACGAGCATACAAGAATGACTATAATGCTTGCCAGATTTGGCGAACATACTTGTTTGGTCGGCAAGGCGAGCATACTTGTATGGTTGACAAAGCGAGCACACTTGTATTGTTGATAATTATTATCTAGGCGAACACCTCTCCATCGGGCATGGTTATTTTAATAATTTATTGATACACGTGTCCCTCCGATGTGTACAAATAAATCGAGGTAAAAACATCGATCACAACAATACCCCCCAGCCGGGCCACTTTGTATTTATCATGGGGGCCCGACTGTTGGATATATTGAGCGGGTCTTCTTGAGTGTCGCTTCGTCTTCTGTGTTGGATGTCGAGATTGGTCTTTTCTATTGGACCCGAAAAGACTTCATCACACTAGTCTCGAGATGTGTACAATCAGAAACCTCTTTTTTGAGTTTTCAAAATTTTTAAATCCAGCATCTATACAAAAACCATTTTGCCGCCTCAGCCCTTTTTCTTTCTCTTCATTCTCTCTTCTTTCTTTCTTCACATTCCGTCCCGTCTGAAATTTCCGGCAAGAGCACACTTATTTTAAGAAAAGATTTCTTCCGTAATTACTTTGCATTACCTTTAATTCCAATTATGACTTCTCGTTCGAGTTCTACCGCTTCAATAGAGTCAAACCATCATAGTTCCTCTTCCTCATCTTACCGTCTGATCTCCCATAGTGGTGCTAATGCGCCGGAGATGAACACCTCGGGTTCAAGATCCCACTGGCAAATTCGACAACCATTTACCATTCTTTCGTCGGATTCCGACGATGCCCTCAATGAATTAGACCGGGATTTAGCCCGCACCGATTTTTTAGATGATTCGGGTGAAGATTCTTTATCCCAACCCCAAATCGGATTTAGGGTTGTAGGTAATCGTGATGTAAATAGGGGTGACGATCATATGAGGGAGGAAATCCCAGTAACTGAAAATGTTAATGAGTCGAACAGAGGATTTGATGGTGAACAGAACATGGTGCTCGATATCCCTGTTGGTCTTCATCATAGCCCAACATATACCGAGTATAGTGCTCGCTATGATTTTGAATGGCCATAACAACCTCACAGGACAAGGGTCGAAAATGAATATCCAGCGAGCAAAATTACAAGTGTGATCGATGTAGATATGCTCGGCCAATTGTATCGGAATTACGAGACTCCAAAGGATGTGTTTTTCTGGGCGCCTGGTCCCGATGAGCGAGCAGACTAGCCTCCCAAGGGTTGTGTTGTTGTGAACTTAGATACAATGGAAGCGGGTCTTCGATTCCCACTTCATCCAGTTATTACTCGCTTGCTCGTAGAATGAAATATCACTATTACACAGCTAATGTCGAATGGGTGGCATATGATTATGAGTTTCCTAACTCTGTTCGGCAAAATGAAACCTGTGTACTATCCAACAGCAGCAGAACTTACTCGATTAGTTTATTTGTCTCGACCCAAAGGTGAACACAGATGGTTGTTCATGCAAGCGAATGCAAAATGTAAGGTCATCGAGGATGTGCCTAATAAGATCACGGATTGGAAAGAGAAGTTTTGGTTCGTCGGGGGTGATTGGAAAAGTCCTGCTTCAAGATGTGAACCAAATGCCCGCTTAGACATCCCTAATCGATTTTGGAATGGTCAAGTAAGTATTTTTGTGGTTTTACTCTCCACAATTGAATCGATTTTAACTTATTTCCTCAATCTCGTGAATTCAAGCAAAGAATAGACAAAGAGACAAACGATGGTTATTTGGTAGTATCCGCAAATCGACCTTGAGCCATACTCAGAACGCTCGGTGAAGACGTTGAACACTGCTGACCAAAGGAAGAAAGGAGGATTGTACGTGCCCCCTCACCATTTAGTTGCCCTCAATCCAACTGGTAAGGATTGTTTTTTATATTTGCAAATGTGTTGTGCCTTTTGTTCCCGGTTTCTCTTTCTTTTATAATAAATTCTTACGTCTCACCTTTTTCTCGTCAGAATTATTGCTATAAATATCATCGAAAGCATACTGAAATGGCTCGAACCAAGAGACCCCAAGAGCTTGCTCGAATTCAGGCCGGGAGAGATGCTCAACGAGCAAACCGAGGGGAGGCGAGCAGACTGAAAAAGGCGAGCCGACCAGCCGCACCCGGACCGGGCGAGTCGAGTCGACAGAAAAGGACAACTCGTCTTATCGAGAAGGGATTGAGCGACCAAGCTCCCTCACCAAAGAGATCCAAAAGGCTATCTGACGATCAAAATCCGATAGCTCGATCGAGCATCGATGTTAATGAGGCGACCCCTCATTTTAAACGCACTGGAATAATCGCCTCGCGTGGTCGGTCCGATCACATAAATTGCCGAAATGGAGGTCGGTACATCTACTCCACCCCCTGCAAGACCCCGAACCTGGACTCCTTTAAGTTCCCAGCTCCGTTCTCCCGAGGACAAGTCATTTATGGGATGGGACCCTGCTTGGGTGAACAGGTACGTTTGCTCGCCTGTTGGAGTGTCTCTTTGTTCCATCTGATTTGGTTGTTTAATCATATCTATTTGTTTTTATAACACGTAGGTTGAGCAGTTATCACCCTCGATGCGAGTTGAAAGACTATTATTGCTCTCCTTAGTGTCCGCAACATTCCCCGCCTCCCGAAAGCATGTCCGGAAAAGCGTGTGAAACCCCCATCCCGGCGTGGACCATCGAGCTCAAGAGGCCACTAAGGGTCCAACGACTTTGGAAACCATGCAACTTGGCCTAGTGCGCCATGGCCAATCTTTGGTTCTCCTTGAAAAAGCTTACACCGAGTCCACCCAACTTCATGCCAACTATGTGACTCTTATCACGAGTTTCGAAGAGAAGGTGAACGAGCTGACTGGAACCCAAGATGAAATGAAGTTGGTTCAAGAACAAGTATCCTCAGCCCAAGCGAAGGCTCGTAAAGCTCAAGAAGATGTTCGTCTAGCTCGGGAAGATGCTCGCCAGGCCAGAGAGGAGCTATGCCTTGCTCGGGAGGTGATGCACCGTAATCAGAAAGAGATGGCTGGCATTAGGAAAGTTCAGGACGAGCTGAACGTTGAGCTCCGAAAACTCAAAACAGGCATCGAGACTGTAGAATGCGAGAAAATTCTGCTCGCCCAACAACTCCTCACTGCTGAAGAGACCAACACTCGTCTGGGTCTTGAAAACTCCAAGCTGTTCACCGAGGTGTATGTTGATTCAATTTCCAATTTTTCTTATATATGTGCATTTGTGAATGCCCTCCGTTCTGCGAGGCAATCCCTTTCCGCCGATCAAATTACTCCGCTCAAAGTCCATCTTGAGAAATATATGGCCGACAATCCCCCTGATCGTAATCTTCCCATTGCCGATTTAAGTGACATATGCGACTTCTCCAACCTCCCCAATGGGATCGAGATCGATGACCCTATTTTGGATGAGGAAGATGGTTCGAATGCGGATGTTGAAGGTACTGCCGACCAAGCTTACCGAGCCGAGCACGAGTTTGATCAGGTGCAGGGCGAGCAGAGTGGTCCACTTGAAGGCGAGCAGAATGTGCTATCCAGCGAGCAGATGAGGCACGATGATACTGGGGAAGTCGCTCCCGAAGGGACCGAGTAGACGAGGCAAGACTTGCTCGACACATCTCTTCCGCCCACCCCCAACAATGAATTCATTCCTTAGTTTTACTACTGTGTAATTTTTATCTTCTCCTTTCGTACAATTTGTTGTTTCCATTGTGTTTGCTTGTTGAACAATTTCCTCTGATTCGATCGTGGAGGGTGAATTTTGCTGATGAATAGATGATGTTTGTTTTGTTTCCTACTTTATGCCATTTATCTTCTGAATGAATTCGAACATGATATGTGTCTATGTTCCACCCTGACTTGTTTGGTTTTTTGATTGTCTTATTGAGGTGCAATCAGATTGATCGTCTTATTGATAGGCTTCAACTAGAAAAACTTAACAAACAAAAATGTTTTTCAACACGTTGTTATTCTATTACAACTTTTACATTTGGGGCGAACTGTTTCTATTATGGACATCAGACTATTGTTTTGCTAAATTCAAAACCTAGTCTTGAAATAGACATGAGCTGACCTCATCTCGTTCGCGGAATTGATGTTGACAAGTATGAGGCGGATCAGCCTGTCTACTCTTCTTCAAGTAATATGCTCGAGCAGCAGCAGCATCAGCGTTTGCCCCTCCTGGACAAGTTGTGATTATGCGAACTGCTGTTTGCATGAGCATGTGGCGGGCACGCCTGCTCGCCTATATCAGGCGCGGGCAAGAGCCTCTGCTCGCACCATTCTATCCCCTTGGAGGATGCCTGAGCATCAGCATCCGCGCGTCGTTTCGTGCGCACGCCACGACATCCCACCCCCTCGGAGGAGATTTAAGGGATGTGTAGGGGAATAGTGATTTACTACTGCATAAGCAATGGATAAAGTGGAGTGGCAACTATGACTCTACCGAGCATCTTGAGTCCGTAACGAGCACCAACCTGTGCTCGGAGTGACAATACCCATTTAGAAGAAAATACTTCTCCCGATTTGGATTGGCTTTCCCAAATTGAAGGGAGAGTATTTTCCTTCGTGACTACGATACGGGGTATAAAGCTCGTACTAGAGCAAGTGCTAGGACACATGATCGAGTCAGCAAAATGATAGTTGAATCGAGTGTTGAAAACTTCGTCTGGAGGCATACAAAACCAACTATCTCCCGATAACTGAATTTTCTTCTAATATGTTTGCAGTATTTTTTTCCTCTTTCTCTCCTTTTTCTTCCCCCTTCTTCAGCTATCAATACGCCTATTTATACTACTATCCCAAACAAGTGTTGGCATATCTAGTTGGTGTTGGCCTTCTTGCTTTAAATCCTCATTTTGACATCTGTCCTTGTCTTTGCCAGTTCTTATTCAAGGATTGACACGTACCTCTTTTGGTTGCCACCACTTCTCATCTTGTTTTGACACGTATCTTCTATCTTTTAATAGTGCTGACCAAAATTCCTTCTAAAAGATTCCGAAATTTGTGTCCAACACTGTGTGTTCGTCCTTCGTATTTGTCATGCTCGTCTTAGCCGAATGGTTGATTATGTTCGGGGTTTTTTTTTTAACCCCAATAGCTAGCGCTTTGATCTCTGACTATCAACAGGCTTTCAAAATTATCGATAATACTTTTTCAGATTTGACGCATTCCACGAATAGGACAACGGAACTCCATTCAAGTCTTCCAAATCATATGCCCCGTTTAACAAACGTTTTATTACTATGAATGGACCTTCCCATGCTCGGCCGAACACACCACTTGGTACCCCCGTTGCTCGTCTTAGAACCAGCTCACCTACGTTGAACCTGCGTGTTCGGACTTTGGAGTTGTAGAACTTTTCTGATCTTTTTTTTATACATAGCGTTCCTGAAATCGGCCTCCATCCTTCTTTCTTCCAACAGATCGCGACTTACGGCGAAAGCGTCCCGGTCGTTGATGTGCTCTCCAAAACTCATTGTCCGATGGCTCGAATATTTATCACGGTCTAACACCTTCCGTACCAAATGCCGAGGCAAACGGGTTTTCGCAGCTTGATGTTCAAAAGTAAGACGATATGCCCATAATATTTCGGTAACTCTTCACCCATTTATCCTCCCCTCGAATCATCAAGTTTAGTCTTGAGGGTATGCTTGATAATTTTATCGATGACTTCAACTTGTCCGTTTGATTGGGGTAATATCTGAGTAGAGTAATGCTTTTTATGCCCCAACGAGCACAATTGCTTTAATTCACTTCCATCGAACTGTTTGCCATTATCTGTTACCAATGACTGGAGAAGCCCAAAACGACAAATGATATTTTTCCAAACAAAATTCCACATTCTTTGTTCGGTGGCTTTAACAATGGCTTCAGCTTCCGCCCATTTAGTGTAGTAATCAACGGCAACCAGGGCATATTTTACTCCCGATGTGCCAGTAGGAAATGGGCCAATCAAATAGATTCCCGATTTAGCAAATGGCCACGAGCTGTAAACAGACACTAGTTCTTCGGGTGGGCTATGGATAAGTGGGGCGTATACCTGACACTTATGGCATGCGCGGGCATATGCGAGTGAATCTTTCTTGAGAGTCGGTCAATAGTAACCTTGTCTGACAATTTTATATGCCAGGACAAGTCCACCTGTATGGTTTCCACATACCCCATCATGAATCTGTTCCAGAATCACATGACCCTCTTCAGGAGTAATAAATTCAATAATGGAAGAGAGAAACTTCTTTTGTATAAATGCCCGTCTAGGATAGTATATCGAGCAACTTTGTAATCCGATACGAAAGTAGCTTGTGCTTTATTTTCGGGAGAAATCCTTTTTGTAAGTAGCTTAAAATTCGAGTCATCCGTGTTTTTTGTTCTTCATCACATGGGCGACCACAACTCTGGGAATTGATGGCGAACAAGTTGTGACGACCACAATGTCCGTCGTGTTCATCACTCCTTCTTCATTTGCTAATCGTGCTAAGGCATCAAGAAACGAATTATCCAATCGTGGTAATTGTTCTATTTAAACTTGTTCGAATTGTTCAAGCAGCTCCTTTGCTAGTTGCTGATATTGTGCCATTTGTTCGCCTCGGGCTTCGTACTCGCCTAATACTTGGTATACAATTATTTGGGAATCGCTATAAATCATCAGCCTATGAATTCCCATTGTCATAGCCATGTGTAATCCAGCAATCAAAGCTTTGTACTCGACTTCATTATTTGTGGCTGGGAAATCAAAACAGATGGCTGTCGTGAAAGTTTGTCGAGTTGGGCTGATGAGAACCACGCCCGCTCCGGCTCTTGAACTTGTTGATGAACCGTCTACATACATGTGCCATGGTTGGTCGACACCTCTTTCGGGTATTTGCGGATATGTCAATTCAACCATGAAATCGGCCATATCCTGGCCCTTCATTGTTGTTCGTGGGGCGAACGTAATGTCAAATTGGCCTAACTCCACCGCCCACTTGAGTAACCTGCCCGCGGTGTCTGGTCGGTGGAGAACTTGTCGTAATGGGAATGTGGTTAACACCTCGACTGAGTGATCGAAAAAGTATGGTCACAGTTTTCGGACACTCATAACGAGAGCATACGCGAGTTTTTCCAGTGGAGGGTACCGGAGCTCGGCTTCTTTGAGTACCTGACTTACATAATAAATAGGCAAATGTGTTGCCCCCTCTGCCCGAACTAGCACAGCGCAAATTGCATGCTCTGACGCGGCAAGATACAAATAAAGTTGTTCGCCTGGAACAGGCTTAGATAATGTTTGAGTATCCGCAAGGTATTGCTTTAATGACTCAAATGCATTTTGGAAATGCTCTGTCCACTGGAATCTCCCTTTCTTTAATGCGTCAAAGAAAGGTTTGTATTTGTCTCCAGTTCGTGATATAAACCGGTTTACAGAAGCCAAATGTCCAGTTAATTTTTGAACTTCTTTCACACTTCTGGGGGCCTGCATGTCGAGCATAGCTTGAATCTTTGATGGGTTCGCTTCAATCCCCCGTTGACTGACCATATGTCCTAGGAATTTTCCTGAATGAACCCCAAAACTGCATTTCTTCGGATTTAACTTCATGTTATACTCCCTGAGAATATCAAACGTCTGTACCAGGTGGGTAATGTGGTCTTCCTTATGCTCGCTTTTTACCACAATGTCATCAATGTACACCTCAATTGTTCGACCTATGTGTTCGTCGAACATCTTGTTCACCAAATGTTGATACGTTGCTCCAGCATTCTTTAATCCGAATGGCATGCGTAGCCAACAATACATATTCTTTTCGCTGCAGAAAGTCGTATTCTTTTGATCGTCTGGATGCATGGGTATTTGGTGATACCCAGCAAATGCATCCATGAAGGTCATGAGCTCATGTCCTGCTGCGTTATCGACCAAATAATTGATATGTGGCATCGAAAAATTGTCTTTCGGGCATGCTTTGTTTAAGTCGGTGAAATCTATGCATAACCTCCAAGTTCCGTTAGATTTGCGGACGAGCACAGGGTTAGCAAGCCATCTTGGGCACTTTACTTCTCGAATCAATTTATTATCGAGCAATTTCTTAATTTCACTATCCATAGTTGCATACTTCTCCGGACTGAATTTTCTCCGCTTCTGGATTATTGGAATTTGTGTTGGGTCAAGGTTAAGAGAGTGACATGCATGTTTAGGATCAATGCCGACCATGTCCTCATGTGACCAAGCGAACACATCCAAATTTGCTCGAAGATACGCGATCATTTCTGTTCGGAATGATTCCGGTAATTCTGAACCAATAAACACTTCTAATTCCGATATGATCGGGTCGATATTGAAAGACTCCAATTGTTCAACAAGCGTTACTCGCCTCTTTTTTTTGCTTCCATCGAGGATCTTCGATCGACCCCCGGTGCTCGTCATCTACCTCCATAGGATCAAAACCTATACGAGGTTCTAAGTCCGGTAGCTCGTTTGGTGGATCAATGTTCATTAGATCTGGAGCATGAGTTATCATTCCGGGTTCTGTGTTCGCCTGTGGAGATGTGCTCGTCAGAGGAGGTATAAGCGTCCTCGGTAACATATTCGCCTGTTGGCTTGATTCTCCGGTCTCCCATGTTTGCTCCATCATGTTAACGATATTTTACTTTTTTCGCACGCATGACAAAGAAACAATCTCGAGCTTTTTTTTTTCGTTTCGCTTTTACGCTTACCCGCCCCTTCTTGGGTTGGAAACTTAACACAATAGTAATAAGTTAACAGCAGACTTTGGATTCTCGAATAAATGGGCGACCTAAAAACCCGTTATAAGTAGACGGAGCATCGACGATTACAAAGTCTAACATTCTAGTTCATCGAATCTCCGGATTATTAGTTGACTCTAACTCAACTCCTAGCCGAATCATTCCATATGGTCGGGTTATAGATTCCCCGAAACCCATTATGGTGTGATCACAGGGCTCGATATAACTACTTAAGTCACCCATTTGTTTCTCCATCTGATGCAGAGTGTTGATGAACAAAATGTTCGCATATGATTCGATATCTACAAGGAGTCGATGCACTTTCAACCCAAGGAGTCGGGCACTTATCGTCAGCGAATCATTGTGAGGGGTGATGATACCATCAAGGTCGTCTTCTGAAAATAAAATTTGGTAAGAGAGTGGTATGCTCGCTGAGGTGTTCTCCACGTTCACCTGATGTATGCTTTGCATGGCACGCATTTCCATCTTCTTTCGCCTGTTCGATAACGTCGGTGCCTGATAGCATCCACCCACTGGACCATAATCAGGACGAATCATGTTGATTTCTTGACTCTCTCGACCTCTGCTCATGGTAGGAGCTCCTCTCTTGGGTAATTCCAACTTCTTGCGGGATTCCTCGGGATCACTATCAGATGCTTCTTCTGCCTTACGCTTATCCCTACGATCACCTGATTTTTCAGTTCAGGAGTCTCTGTTCGCCGGCTTTTTGAGGAACTGTGTAAGACGATTCTCTTCATATAACTTCCAAAGTTGACGAAGTAAATTGCGACATTCATCGGTATTATGTCCGATGTACCCATGATAATTACAAAACTTGGAAGCATTAAGCTGATTTTTATCTCTTACGATTCTTCGTGGCTTATTCAACATGTCCCGATCCTTAATTTGATTAAATATCATCTCTGCTGAAACGCCTAGAAGACTTCGTAGTGCATGTGCTTCTGCTCCTTCTTCAAAAGGTTTAAAAGATCATGGGGGTTTATACCTCCCCTCATTCATTACTCTTTTACCAATGACTATTTTTGTTGCTACTTCTTGGCCTAACCGTGATTGGACAAGCAGGTCCTGCATAGCTATAATCTTGGCTGCTCGCTCTCGAAATTCGGCATATGTGTTTGGCCAATCCTGATGCATGGCTTTCCACATATCCGTATTTAGGGTCAAGCCCCCCACCACCGTGAGGATTTTTGCATCCTCTTCAACTGGGGCTCCATCGTACAAACATTTGTCAAATCTTTCAATATATGCTCGATCTGATTCACCCTTTAGCTGGGAGAAATGTGTCAACCTCTGTTTTGGTGCTGGGCGAGCACACATGGATGAGAAATGGGACAGGAATTTCTGTCCCAACTGGGCGAAAGACGTGATGGACGCGGCGGGCAGAGTAGAAAACTATCTGTGGGCGCGGTCGCCCAACGTCATGGGGAATGATCGGCACTGCGTTGCGTCGGTGGCGCCCATGGCGATCATAAAATCTGAATATTTGCTGAGGTGAACATGAGGGTCAGACTCAGCATCGAACATAGGGATTGGTGGTCGGTTCTTTGCCACTTTTTCTTGTACTTCGGCTGCCATGATCGCCGGTGTCAGTGGCGAGCACGGTATTGTGCCCGCCCGCGGGAGTCCTCTCGTTGCGGCCAGGTCGGCCTGTAAACCCTCAATTGCTTTCTGCATTTTTGTAAATTTAGTGGAACTGACAAACTTAGATCGGGGTTGTGTCCCATCATGAGGACCCGGGGGGTCAGGCTCATGATGAGGCAGTCCCCCTTTCCATGTTCGTCCTTGACTACCCAATCGATGATGGATAGACAATTTAGTTCCAGCCGATTTTTCTTGTTCTTGCCGTCTTTCGGGATGCGGGCGATCATGAGGAGCTGAAGGAGTCGGCATGTTCGTCGGCTGTTCCCTCCCGGGATCCTAACGCCTATGATCGCCGATTCGGTCTTTAACAGAGAGTCTCAAACGTCCAAACACCGATTGTCTGGACCCTTGAGGCTGCTCGTCGTCCGACATATCAACAGCCTTTTTGTTGGCCCGCTTCCGCGCAGCTTTCATCTTAACTTGCTCGCTATCAGGTGTATGCGAGCGTCGATCATCATCATCTTGAACTTTCAACTTGGCCAACTCCTTTTCGGCCCTCTCTTTCTGTGCTCGCAACAAGAAAGTGATGGCCTTTGTTGTGGCCGTCGGATCGTTGGCGATATCTTCAAGATTGATGGTTTCCACGGTCTGATTTTCGTGAGGCTGATGCTGAGCCTTTTTTTGAGCGTGAGGTCGGCTCTGTCCCGACCTCTGAATCTGAGTATTCCTATATTGAGACATTATATTTCTTTTTTCTGCCTCGGTTTTTTAGGATTGTGTATGGGCTAGTTTTTTCTACCCTCCTTCTAGCGCCAATTATTGCGAGTCATTTTTTAATGAGAATACTATGTGGCTAATTTTAAAACAACTCACAAACAAAATAAGTACGTGTACAATATTGCAGTAAATAACAAGAGATTGTTGACCCAGTTCATCAATAAATGACTACTCTGGGGGCATTCCAAGCCAGGGATGTTATATTGCGAGGTATACATCTACAGTACACAATACTTCTCGTGGAGAAAACTTCCTTCTACGAAAGATGGTGATTTGGAAAATATGTGCGAGTACTTGGGAATTTTTTTCTGAACTCTCTTACTGCTCTTTTTTATTCTACTTATAGTATTTTGCCAAGCATGTGCTGGCTTGGCAAGCATGAGCTGGAGACTTCATGTCTTGCAAGAACTCATGTGATGCTGCCACGTTTTCAACTTCGTCTTCCTGGTTGACCTTTGGGTTTACTTGCTTATAAGGCATTCTTTTTGTCGTCCAGATGGTTCAGTTAGTGACTTGACTTTTATGTCATATGCTCTTTGTATCAACTTTTGCTCGACCGATTGCTCTGCTCGCCCCTTTGACCATATCGATTTTGTACCGGAACACTGTCCTTAACGAGCATACAAGAATGACTATAATGCTTGCCAGATTTGGCGAACATACTTGTTTGGTCGGCAAGGCGAGCATACTTTTATGGTTGACAAAGCGAGCACACTTGTATGGTTGATAATTATTATCTAGGCGAACACCTCTCCATCGGGCATGGTCATTTTAATAATTTATTGATACACGTGTCCCTCCGACGTGTACAAATAAATCGAGGTAAAAACATCGATCACAACAATATGCAATTTGGTATAACAAGTTGTATGATTTAAAATACACTATGATTGCACGATGCATACAAGACTTAGACTTTCATGTCACATTGTCATGACAATATATAATTTTGTAATAAAAGAAAATATCATAGTGTTGGAAATGACACATGTGACAAGACAAATACCTTTGCTCCTTAGTTTTAGCAACTAGCAACATTGTTGTTTGGTAATATGACACTTGATTTTGCACGTAATTTGTTACACTCTATTTGGCATCCTGTCAAATAAAAAACAAATCTATTTGACGTTGAGAGCATTAAAGAATAAGATGAAGATTCAAAATTTTAATATCATGCGTGTTAGAATCTTTTGGGATTTTGGTTTTTAAGAACCATTGATTTCTCTTTCTTTCATAATTTGTGTAAAATATCATGCTTCAATTTTATTTTGTTAATTATTGTTACTTCTTACACAAATAGGTATATGTATTTTTACTGAGTTCATTATAACATATTTACTTGATGAATGTTTAATAAAATTAGTTTCTATCATACTTTGATGTCCACTTGCATGAGACGGACTCATTGTGAGACGTAACATAATTTTAACAATGATGCTTTAATATTTTAGAAAGGGTGGATGTTGATTTGTGTTAGTTTATACCCCGTTTTATGAATGAGATAGTCTCATACGAGTTTTTTCCAATACAAGGCGCATTTGTGTGAGACGGTCTCACGATGAGACAGGGCATAATTTGGGCATTGACTCTTTAACACTTTGAAAGGGATGTGTTGATTTGTGTTAAGTTGTACTCGTTTCATGCATGAGATCGTCAGTTTTTGTCTTATTGAATATTTACAATTACACTTTATCATTCAATTAAAATAATAAAGCATCAAAAGAAATATTGAGTAAAAAATGATATTATTACACCATGATTAAATGCAATTATTGAATACCCAGTTGAAGTAAAAATTGTTGAAAAACAAGTGAGATAAAAAGAGGAAATGGTAGTGCAGAAGTTGGGCAAAGAAAATAAAAAGAAGAAAGGACAAATAATAAATGGGGGATTTTTTTTTATTTTTTTTTAAATGTAGATACTAAAAAGTCCACAAATCGCAGGTGGTGGGCTGGACCTCATTCATTTCCCACGTGACTGACTCCCCCTGCCATTGCATCCCCCACACCATAACTGGGCTTTAATTATACACATTTTTTCATGACATGACAAAATTCTAATATTAAATACACATTTGGCTTGTATTTGAGGATATAATTACAAAAATAGTATAAATAAATTAATTTCACATTTCTCTATAAGTTCGAATTAATTTCACTGAGTGAAAGATTCACCTCCACGTTTTTTGTTCGATTCTCACTAAAAGCAACTTCACGAGTAGTGAGGGGGGTTGTTAGAAAAATAATACAAATAAATTAATTCAATACTTCTCTCCAAATTCATAATTTTAGATGGGGATGATTTAGAGGGCGATTTTTCTCACATGAACTTTTTATTCTCTTTATTATATGTAAAATAAAATAAAGTATGGGATGAACAAGTTTCACACAAGTATCTGTGAAACTGGTTAAGGAGTGTGACTTATATTATTAAAAGATATTAATTGTAATAACTGAAGGGTATTCTTTTTACTACATAAAGGGTATTACTCAGAATATTACAACAGGAGTATTAGTAGTGATAACTGAAATATATAATTTATATTATAAAAAAAATATTAATCGTGATACATAAACGGTTATGTCTGTAAATATGAAATCAATTTACAGTAAATAAGTTTCACAAGAGAGCTACTCCTAGAATAAAACTTATTATTTGATCTTCAATGTGTAAGATTTCTTGTTTCTTAATTTCCAACATTATAATAATATAGTATAGTCTTTTTTTAGCATCATTTGAGATAAATTCTAGATCTTCCTATATGATATACCTTGACAGGGTGCATTTTGTGGAATGCTTGGGGTATGATCCACCACGCCTTGATTTTTGAAACCTACAAGACATTTGATTAGGCTTGTATCTTTTTTTTTTTTATCGGACAAAGTTAGTTGTTAGTAGTTAGTACACCAAGCACCCAAACACTCCATAAATTCACCAAGCCACCTTATAACTCTCATACTCCAATTTGTTCCCAAAAGAAATCGAATCTGGGTCTCCCACTCAATTGAGGAGTCCAGTGGCCAGGTGACAAAATAAGACTCCCTTCTCCGTTCCAGGTTAAGTTAACCATTTGTTCTTGGTACAAATTTTAAGGAGTGTAATATTTAAGTGTGACCAAGGGAGCAAAAATCAAAGCTTGGTCTTGGCTCTCAGCAAAGGGGACATTTTCACAATATGCAAGTGTGGGAGATTGGATTAAAGAACCTTTATTTTTCTTGGGAATGTGAGGTAGAAACTAGTAACTTATAAATGGATTGAGTTCCCATTGTATTTAATGGAGTAATACTCTTGTTATCGATAGAAAAAAAAAATTGTATATAAATATGTAGTGGGGTGTAACTGTGTAAGCTGTGATAGGAAAGAGAAGAGGTGAAGAAAGAGAATGTGGATGCACAATTTGCCATTTTAGGATACGAGTGATTTAAGTTGGGACTCCCATTTTGGCAAAATCAATAGCTTAACGGGGGATGGAGGGAGGATTACTTTTCTTTTTATCAACAATTTTGTAACTGTAAAATTTATAACGATCAACTTTCAAATAAAAAGAAAAAAAGAAAAATCAGTTAAAAGACAAATAAACAAATCGAGTCTATAATCCCAAATAATTGGGGTTGGCAAAAACCAATAAAGAAAAAAACTATAATGTATTTACTCATATCAAATAACATATAGTTTTAAAAAAAATTATCAACTACGCCGTTAAACATTTCAATAAAGGCAAAAGCTCGTATGAGACAATCTTATACATGAAACGGGGTACAAATTAGCATAAATTAACACCTACCTTTTTTAAAGTGTTAAAACGTCATGCTCAAATTATACTCTGTCTCAACATGAGACCATTTGATGCGTGTGACTCTTTCATAAATTGTTTCAAAGAGTTTAGAATGGTGAAAAAGTAAGGTGAATTGAGAAACAGACAATTCTGCAAAATGGGCTCGTTCTTTAGTTGGCAACAGAGTGAGTGCGTGTGTATAAAAGTGGAAACAATGCTCAGAATGTGTAAAACTACAGAAGATCAACCCTCTATAATACCCCATGGGGGACCATTCTTAAAACACACAAGCTTTCATAAATCACAAAATAAAGTGCTCCACTATTTATACACTTAAGTATTATTGAATACACCTAATGTACAATAGTTTTAAGCAATTTGTACGGTCAAATACAGTTCCAACGTGAAGGTGTACTCATGGATGTCAATAGTTGCACCATAAAAAAACCAAATAGAAGATAGATTAATAGATTTCTTCAAATATATTTTTTTTGTTGCACTTTGCTCTTATGTCTTGTCTACTCATTTCTCAAGAAAATTACTAGTATCTATGTACTCCTTTGTAAAATTACAAGATACACTAAGTTGGGAAAACATGAAAATGAAAATCACACACATCTTAGATATATATAGTTATTGGTCCATCTGTATGAGATGGGGGAGTAATTTTTATTATAAACCTATACACACACGTCAGTGGTTTTATCGATGCTAAATCTAATTAAATAATCGAAAACAGGATCCACTAGATACTTACACACACATGTTCATACGATGACAGTATACATATCCACGACACATACACCTGGTGCTTGTTTTGAAACTCTAAAAAGCTATGAAAAAACACTTATTTTTAAAGCTATTAGACTCGGGTTTTTTAAAAAATAAGTGTTTCTCCCTAATTAGAAGAGTTTGCAAACATAGCTCTAGTGTACTTCACCAAGTGTATAGCATTGAGCCAACGACAAAACCCAACCCCACCTTCTCACACACACTGGTTGCTTTAACAAGTGAGATAAAGAAGAATGTGGGAGATAAAAGAACATGGGAATAATGTACAATCACCAACAAAAGAGAGTTCAGCAATCCCAAGAAGAAATTCAGAAACAGCCCTATGGCTCTATAAGTGTGCATCTTCAAAGTGAGGGAATGAATTGATGGGTCCAAATTCACACAACAATCAAAAGCCAACCTCTTTACCTTTTCTTCTCTGACAAAAACAACATGATCGATCGCACGTTCACCCACACACACCATCTTTTCAGTCGAAACAACACAATAAAGAGATGATCATTGAAAGTTACAAGAGACTCCAATTTTTGAAAACGAATCAAATAAAATGTTTAGTGATCCAAGGCATGACCTCTTTTGCAGGGTTTCCTTTTCTAAAGCTAGAAAAAGCCATGTCTCTATCCTTTGCAATTCCCAACTTATTTATCACCCATGTCCCCCCTTCGCTTTTTTCCTAACAATGTTTTCTTTAAACCAAAGGAACAAACAAGAATCGTGAAACAAAAACCGAGGTTTTTGGTTTAGTATAAAAGGCAATTAAGCTTGTTAAGTGTGACATAACAGTCTTCATTTATAGAAGGCATTAGCCATGAGAAATATCTCAACACATGTTCTAAAAGGCCCCCACGTGATGTCTTCAACGTCTTTCAGAACATTTGATCCAAACAATTAACTAGCTATCAATTTTTGTTGTTGGGGAAACGAAGAGGACGAATATCATACAAAAGAGTTGTTTGAGATCAATGTGCGCTCATACAAGATGGCAACACAGCTTAATGCATTGATTAGAAAGATAGCATTGTTCACTTTTGATAACCAAATTTAAAATAGCTATAGCTAATGTCCTTTCTGGAAGCCAGAAGCTCCAATTGAACACCGTTCAGAAATTACCAGTCCAATTCAAGCGACCCAATTGAGGCTGCTGCTGATAGGCACCCATTTGTGCTCCAGGAGCGGCGGCAGCAACTCCCACATTACCGCCAATGGCGGTGCCCATATGATGAGGACTGGCAATAGCAGTGGGCTGTGGGGAAGGATGGTACATTGCCGAGAATTGCATATGAGAGGATTGTGCTGCCGCTGCTGCAGCATTGAAAGAAGCATGGCCGCTGTGTGACGTCAAATAAGCAGGATGGGGTGTCTGCCCAGGCATGTTGTAATATGAGGACTGAAGGCCAGGAATATCCCTTGGGTTCATCCAAATTTCAGATGTCTCCGCCTGCATAGAACATGGAAAACCACAGGAAGATGAGGATTGGTTGGTGATTTCATCTTTTTCCACAGGAAGATGAGGATTAATAATCAAGAGGTTGTAACCAGTTTTAAGTTTGCTAGATAGGCATAGCCTCTTAAGTTCAAGAAATGTTTAATATACAGCGAGTAATCACAGACAGTATAGGGTGAAAAATAACGATTATTTTAAAATAACTATGGTCCAACAAGACCTAAACCTATTTTGCGTTTACCTACAACAAAGACGAGCAGACAATTAATAAATCTTTGAGCCCTTTAGACACACGTTAAAATTTCACATATAACATTGACAACTACTCCCTTTGTTCCAAATCAACCGTCATTTAGAGAGAATTTTTTTTCCAAAATATCCATGGCTTTTGGTTTTTCAAGAGAGATTAAATATATTTATCCAACTTTACCCTTTCCTAAATGTTTGTGATAAAATACCATAACCAATTCATTTATAATATGTAAAAGGGTTTATTAGTCATTTTACACAAACAATTATAGGTATTAAATTATCACTCCCTTTATCTATGTGAAACATCAAAAAACAACAGCTAATTGAAACAGAGGGAGTAATAATTAAAGTCCCAATTTCAAACACATAAGAAACTCATGGGTATACATAACATAAAGAAGGTGATTTATATGCAACACATGGCCCTTGATATGCCTCTACCATTCTAAAGACGAATAACATTCTTATAGAGATGAAATATTGACAGTGCTGTTACCTGGGGATTTGGAAGATAAAGACTATCTTTATACTTGAGTCGAGATGAATCATCATGGCCGGCTGTGCTTGCAACAACCCCAGGAGTATTCATGGCATAGCCAGTTGGACTGGTAAAATTTCCAAAAGCAGTAGGACTTCCAGCAGGCACAGGCTTGAATTGCTGAATGCCATACTTCGGAGTTAAATGGGAGCTATTTCCAGGCATTAGCACGTAGCTGCTACCATTAGAGGGGTGGGGATACGCTGGACTGTTGGAGTAACCAGGCACAGGCATTGGTGGAACATAAACAGGCGACAGGAACTGACGATATGGCATAGCATAATGGGAAACATGCAGTTGGGGATACATCTGGGCAAGCTGTTGTTGCTGCTGTTGTACCATTGCAATTGTGGAAGAAGGTGTAGCATTTGTTGTGTGAGCATTCAGGACCTAACCAAAACAGAAAAGAAAGATCTTACTATCTGAAATTAATACAGAATAGGGCCCCAAAAAAATTGAACTTGTACTGGATGCCACCTTTTTGCAGCTTTAAATTCTCAATATTTTACTATTATTTGGTACAACACTAGAAAATCCCAACAGACCCTTGTTTTAAGTAACAAAATCTTGTAAACAGGACTGAAGGCCAGGACTGAAGGCCAGGAATATACTTTTACATTATACAGCATCAAAAATATTAACTTCTAATTATGAGAATATGAGTGGGAACTGTGCAAACAGCAATCAACATGACTAGAATAATGCAAAGAGAAACATGATTAATCATCTAAAATATTTGATTCTAGGTTTCTAACCTCTTGAGACGACGGTAGACCAGACCCTCTGACCGTATCATCAACAATTGGGCGGAAGTAAGACATATCATACGCCATCTGTGGGTCATAACCCTGCATGACCGACAAGTAAATACTGGGTCTGATCAAATGATCAAAAATATTGGCTCAAAGAAAGTATTTTAGAATATGGTACTGCATAGATCATTATCAGCCATAGTTATTAAAGGCGCGCCCGAGGCGCGCCTAAGGCGCACGGCGCACGGCGCTCGGGGCGCTAGCCACCTCGCCTGCCATAGGTCCAGGCGGTTGGGATTTTCTGGGCGCTCGCCTGGGGGCGTCTTTCGCCGCCTTGACTCGGGCAAAGGCGCGCCTAAGGCGTGCCTTGCGTACATCTAGGGTTTGAAATAAAAATAAACATTTTTTTTATTTGTCAAATAACATCAGAATAATAAAAAATACTATCTCTTAAGTCTTAATATTTAAGTGAAACGCATCTAGGGTTTCAAGATTCACTTTTTATCAAGTATAATCGTGCGTTGAAGCATCGGTAATCGGTATGACTCACGTAATCACATTGATCCTATCTCTTTGAGGGATATAGATGAAAGCAATGAGTGGATGGTTGGTCTAATGGAAGAGAAGATGAGTTGGTTCACCAAGGTGAAAATTTGACTTGGGGTATTGCTACAGAAGCAATGGTTAGGTTTACTAAGAAATTATCAAGGTCTTATGTTGTTTTTTCCAGGGATGCAAGGCGCGCGCCTAAGGCGCTGCTTCGCGCCTTGTGGCGCCTTGCGCCATTAATAACTATGTTATCAGCTAAGGATTCCTAGAGAATTAAATAATGAACATCACACTAGAATAAAATAACAGTCAGAAAAACTGCTAGAATAACATCTTACCGAGAAGCTAGGCAATTCAGATGTATCTTGCTGATGTACTGATTCTGGAGTGTATGATGTGTTATTGCCTCGAACCAAGCCAACATCAGCATACTCATTCAGATTTTGTGGACTTGAAGAGTCTATCTTCTCAGTAAGTTGGCGATCAGATTGAGCTCCAGATGAAGGAGAATTGGAATCCGAACTTCGAACACTCTCATCCATTATCTCTAACTGCTCGCTACCAGCAGGCTCATCTCCAGAAGATTCAGGGCCAGAGGCTGTAGCACTGCCAATATACAATGCTTCGTCAGTTTCTATGGGATCTTAACAATTCACATACTAATTGAAAAAAATTCACTCTGTATACACCATTTTAAGGTCGTACTACGTCCTAAACTGAAGCCATCAACAACCATAGTTTAACAATGTTACAAAAGGATCATAAGATACAATGGATAATCTATTGGAACATAAATTATCAATGGAAGAATTATATACTTGTATCTGACAAGACAAGTTTAATATGGAAGTTTATAAAGGACAAGTTAGAAAGGAGAATGTATAATTGAAAGATGTCAGAAAATGTAAATGCAGGTGGTTTAGCATGTTTAAGTTAGAAATGAAAACAACCTTCCAAAAGGTTCAATAGATAGTTCTTCTGCACCACTAGCAGCCACACCAACTGAATTTGCAGTAGTATCCAATTCACTTCCCAAGGAGCCAAAGGTCAGTCGACAGCTGTCCGACTCAGAGACGCGGATATGTGCAGCTATAATCACATTTTGATTTTCAGAGAGGTTAATCCGTGACAAATCATCTTGCATCTGAGCTCTATCCTTTTTCAAGTCTTCTGGATTGTCCTCAGGAGGGGAGACAGTTTTTGCAGGAGACCCAATAACCCCAGGGCCATCCGCACTTGGTTTTACAACTGTCTTTGGCTTCCATTCCTTATTTGGTTGAGGTCCTACAGCAATAAGACTTCAGTAAGTTTCTCAGCAAAAAAGCAAAAATAATAAAAGTTAATAGTGTAAAAGTGCTGAGTGGACAGCATGCTCATATGGTAAAGAATAACTAGCCCTAGTAGGAGGTAGCAGTAACTTCACAACTTTGGCATTGATAACCTAAAGAGAAATGCTTGGTAATTATCACAATCATATTACCCGCAAAATCATACATCACTTGTAGCTTGCAGGTTCTGAATGAAAAATTAATGCAGCTCCACTGGGAAAAAGATAACTAGACAGCCATTAATCATCACTGGTTTTCAAAGAAAAGCTTTTCATCAAATCTAGTATTGCTGCAAATATGTTGAACCACAAGCTTGAAGCTCATAATAAGTTAAAGATGGTTCGACTTGTATAGGAAAATACACACATCAGTAACAACTCAAGTAAAGTTTCTCAAGTGGACATTCTAGTTTGAAGACAAAATACCCATCATACCTTTTTGGTGACCCATGGGTTGATGAGATCGGCTACCATACGCATTACTTGAAAATGATCTGCTCACAGCTGGACCAGGTACAGCAGACTCAGAAGTGGTACTTTGTTTTATTTGGTCGGTTTTTGGTCTTGCTGACTCCCGTGAGTGACCATCACGTCCCGATTGTGTATTTGACAAAGAAGTGCTCTGAGTTGACGAAGATTTAGCGGAATTCTCAGATGACTGACGACGAGATCCCACAAAGCCAACCTCCCGCCTGATGGCCCCAACATTAGCAGCAGGTCTAGAATTAGGGGACGGGACGTGAACCGGGTCAGAGGAGGATGAATAAAGACCCACAACAGAACTGTTGGGGGAATTTGTAGAATTTGGCAGAGGACCATTAGCCTTTGTTTGTGTTCGTGAAGGAGCACTTGAAGACGGAAGACGCTTCTCCCCAACCATTTCTTTCCTGCCACTTCCAACTGCCGTTGAATCCTTGGTCAGCTTCGGTTGTGAATCAACTTGACTCTTTACTGGCTGAGAGGATTGCTGAACAACTGGAGGTTCTTGATGCCTAGCAGTGTTGCTGTGAAAGCCAAATCTCAGAACACTTTTCATGCCAAATACATATTATATAAAATGTTTGCTTTCATAGACCTAGGTGGAAAGCATACTTTCTCATCCTAATTTTTCTCAGCTTTCATGTCACCAAACGTTAATGATTCAACAACTTTTTAATTAATCAAACTGTTAGGAGGCACACCTAATTGTCAAAATCCAGTTTCTTTATAAATGAACCCAAGCAGCAGTTTTGACGAGGTATGGACAAGAAGTCAAAGATTGACCATATACTAAGTAAATTTGAAATAATATTTTGTACCTATTCACAGACTCATTGGATGTCACCCCTGCACTTTTTGAAGTTGAACTTGCACCAGGTTTTGAATCTGCACTGGTAGTCTGATTAACTCTATTATCTCGAACAACACGGAACTCCCGGCTGGCTCCTGCATCTAGTTAAACTAAATCCATTAACGAAGTGAGAGTAGAGAGTATAATTAAAAAGATAGGATAAGCAGAGCGCCCCTTAATTATTTATAGCTTACTTCTAAAAGAAGGATCATTTAGTATAAGTAGGCTTGCAACTTTAAATGGTAAAATTTCTGTTTCTGCAAGGCAGTATATTTAAGTCATTCTTTACATTCGACTATTACCTCATATGCCTAGACAAAGATGGATAAGGACTATAGCTGCCCCTCCACCCTTCAAGCAATTATATTATAGGCTTACAGGTGCATAGTCCGTAATATGCCTTTCTAGATTAAACTATTATCTTCAATGTCTTTTAAAAGTATGTATTCTATGTGCAAACATAAATTCAGAATCCCATGGAAGATGATGAAAATAATAACTTCCAAAAGAATTAACTAGTTCTTTGGTGTCCACCAGGGATCATTAAATAATGTCTCATCACACCTATGTCATTCCTTCAGGGCATACCACCATTTGTGACTTGTGAGACTTTCAATTATCCATGATCATACTTGATCTACGTAACAGAATGCCAACCCCCACAAGTATTCTATAAACAACAATTTCAGCAGATCATATTACCAGATGTAGTATTTCGACCAGCTCCACCTCTTCGAGCATTACGATCTGGGTAAGCATTAATTTTCACTACAAGATTAGTGTTTTTCTTGGCATCTACAGAAACAAAACTTCTGTGCACTGATATCTGAGGCTGCAAACAGAAAATGGATAAGTTCAGATACCAATTAGATACAAAAGAACTTAAATTTCAAATTCAACAATCCCAATATCACGAGTCTTACCATCTAATAAATTGATGCATTAAGACCATCAAATTAATTTAAATCCATGGGAAGCATTATATTTAAATAAAAACTAAACATTTAGCAACTAATTCTACCAAGAGGGTGTGGGTATATACATGAATAAGTACGAAGTTCAGGCTATGGCTCATAATTCTACAAGTGACGGAAAGAAAATAAAAGGAACTAGCAATTCAAAACAAACCTCTTTTTTCCTGTCTCTTTTCCTCTTCACCTCATAAAACGGATCTGCATGACAAACAACTATGTAATGTATTTTAAAAAGAACCACAACGGACACAAAGAAGATCATAAAATTAAATTTTACTTGGAATTTACTAATAAGAGAACTAGGAATAGAAGCACTCTTGGTGCAAAGTTTACACCATAGAAATGAAAAATGCAGCCTCTAAAACACACATAATCCTGAGACTATAAATGAAACGGGAAAAATGTCCTAAGAATAACTGTTCTAACAGACATTTAAGGTTAAGATTCCAGCCCAGCAACAGCCCATTTTTTGGCAAATGAGGCTAGTAAACCTAGCCTTTCTGTTTCAAGTTAAATAACTTCACTTCAAGTGACCAGTATCCTACTCTCTTTCCTAATAAATATGGTAAGCAATGAACTGAGAATTGCATCAAATGTCTTTTTCCCTACTCCAGTATTCTCTTCCTAAAAGATATTGTAAGCAATCAACTGAGAATTGTGGTTTGTTTCCTACTCCAGTATTCTCTTCCTAAAAAATGTTGCAAGCAACGAATTGAGAACTGCAAGACTATAATCAAGTAATCCCACTCCATTTCATTTTTAAAAAATAAATATGTAATTTGTAATACTCTTGGGTAATTGATGTTCCAAAACGTAACATATTACCACATACAAGAACTCAGTCCTGCAAGGTCCTCAATAAGTTTCAAACAAAGGCAAAGTGAAAGCACGCAAAGTTTGCAGCGCAAAAGCACACAGGGAATGGGACAGCAGATTCTTAGTTATCTCTCTTTATTTAATTTGCATTGCGAGACAACCACATGCCGTCGTCACTCGATACATCAAGATTACAATTAATCACTAAATTAGTAAACATTACTGCAGCCTCCCTCATTGAAAATCCAAGATTATTATATGCGCGGGAGAACCCCAAGAGTCCCACTCCCACCCCAAATTAACAAAAAAAAAAGCAGATTACACAACACCAAAAAGATTTGAAAAAGAAAACACATCGAAGAAGAAGATACTTTCAAGAAAATGGACCTTGATTAAGCAATTTCTGAGTGGTTTCATTAGGATCCATATTGGTTTCTTTAAGCGCCACGTAAATATCAGCGTCAGAGTGATTCCCCACGATTTCTTTAATTGATTGTATCGTTCTACGTACACCCGCCGATAAAACTTGCGCCCCGCCTTCGATTCTGGAACCGGTAATCATTTCCAAACACCGATCAAAAGAAGATAAACAGTCAAACACCAAAGCAGCAAGCCTTTCTATATAACACTCGGAAAAAAATATTTGAATAGAACCCTAAAATGAGAAAGCTAGGGTTTTCAATTGAATGGGGTTTTGCATTTGGGAGTAGAAGAAAACGGCTGGGAAATAGAGAGGGGTTTGGGAGCGAGGGTTTTGAATTAGAAATTAGGTTTTCAGTAATGGCGAAAAAATTGGGGGAAATTTTAAATATAAATATTAACTGGATTATGACTGTGGAGCAGTTGCTGAATAAGGGCAAGTAATATTACCAAATTGCCCTACGTGTTTCGCTTTGATTGACTAAAACACCCTTGCTCCTACCTGAGATTATTTGGTGATTATTGTATACACGTGCCAAAAATATAGTGCCATAATGTGTAAATTATGTGAGGTATAATTTTTTCATATTTTAAAATAACTGATTGGCATAATTATGACCCAATTTAAATTAAATGCAATTATTTGAACCGCATGAGTGACTATAAAATAAAATTGAGCTTATTTTTTTTTAATAAATATTTGAATAACGCTTGTACATAAATCAGTCTAGATGTAAACAATTGATATTTTTCAATCGATAATTTTATTTTTAATTAAGATGAGTACTAACAAAAAATTATATTTTTAAACATAATTTAAAAATATATTTTAGTTACACTATATAGAAAAAATTTGTATTGCATTTCATTAATTGGGAACCGAATGACGCCTCGTGTATTATGTTACGTGACATATTTGTAAAAGTCTTAAGATAGTAAATTGCGACAAGTGATGGATGATTCGCCATTTGGAAACTTTATTGAGGGAGTTAAATATTAGTTTGGTTAATTCAAATATAGAGAAATGTCCATTTACGGCATAAAATATGGCAAAACTATCAATTTAAGGTCTTAAAGAATTTTCTTATCGATTCAAGACTATAAGATAAAAAACTATCGATTTAGACCTGAAAGATAAAAACTATCAATTTGAGGCTCACATATTTTAAGATCATGTTTGACACTTATATTTCATATCCTTATTTCATGTTCTTTTTTTTTATTTTTAAGGTTTACGGTTTAGGGGGTTTTAGGGTTCATGGTTCAAGGTTTAGGGTTCATCGTTTAGGGTTTAGGGTTTAGTGTTCAAGGTTTAGGGTTTTAGTGTCAAACATGACCTTAAAGTTTATAGGTCTTGAATTGATAGTTTTTATCTTTTAGGCCCTGGATTGATAGTTTTATATCTTTCAGGCCTTAAATCGATAAAAAAAAATTAATGCCTTAAATTGATAGTTTTATCATTTTCAGGCCCTGAATTGATAAAACTCCTTAAAATATTAATTTTGTGACATATTCCCTTGCTAGAATCGTTGGTATGAGAGTCACTATTATTGAATTCAGTTTTTAATCTTTGTGGCAGACTTCTTGATAGTTTTTGTACTTGCTAAGTTGTTATTAGTTATAATAATTTTTTTGGGTTTTAAAAATGTACATTTTCTAACTATGTTCATTCACGTGATATTTTAGACATAAATACGCATTATAATGGCATAGTTGTGTTTATATGATTTTATCATGTTCTCAATTATCATGATTTATGGAACTCAGAATGACTTGAACGTTGAAGTACATATTGCGAAATTCTCAACACCATTTTGTATGTCCAAATTAGAAGTAAATTAAGGATCAAAAGTGTTATATGATCTGTTGATCTTATCGTATACAACTTGCTCTAGAATGTAATTAAATTAAAGTAAAAACCCAAATTACTCTTCATTCAACTATTTACACAGCTTCTACACAATTTTTTCAAATCCAATTCTATTCCAATATCAAAGTAGCGGCTCAGGCTTTCTAGATGTAAAGAAAAAATACGACTTTCTAGATGTAAAGAAAAATGAACAGGAGACGATGCAATGGAGTAACTCACGAAAGTTAGACAAAACTCAAACAATAAGCGGGTGAAACTTGTACAGCAGACAATTGAAAAAGGGCAGCACTGTGGAAAAACATAGAAGAAGCCTACTCAATTTTTTTTTAAAGATTAACGGGCAGAGTTTCCCCTACTTTGTTTGGCAAATCACAAGAATTGCTGTTGAATCCTGGCTCTGTTTTCTTCCCACCACAGCCTTGCTTGCATTTCTCCAAATCTTTCTCGGCTGCATCAATCACTTTCAAGTTAGATACATGCAATCTATAAGCAGACTTAGTGATAATCATAAAGTGTAACTCTATAATGGGAATTGGCTCTTGTGTGATGATCTGATATTTGATCATAAATGGATGGTGAAATGATTTTAAACCATCCGATATTATATGCATGAGATCGAGGACACTATTATAAATGCAAAGAATCAGAAATAGGTAATTGCATCATAGATCAAGGCATCAAGCCATTAATAGGCAAATCATGGCATAAGTTGTATGATCATTACATTTTATATATAGAAACTAATATAATGCAAACAGAAAGAAGCACCAACCTGAACCTCACTCTTCTAAGCTCCCGGGCGCCACCTGGCAAAGCTCTGATAGTAATGTAGACTCCAGGCTCGTCTTGCTCGACCCACTCGCTCTCTAAATCACTAGCATTGCTCACTGACAGTTCTCCTGAGTGGTCCATCTCTCTCGAAGAACTTGGCCGTGCAGAAGAATCTATGGATGATGTTTCGGTTTTTGTAGCACTGATGCTGGAGAGCTTTGGTGTTGAATTAAGACCACCGGACTCATGCACACGACGAGATTTCATAGGGTGGTACTCGATTGAGTCTGATGGTGAATAACCGACTCCGACTGGGCGATGGAAATGACGGGGTAGACGCTCATTGGTCAATGGAGGTGTTACGGGACTCTCCTCAGCGGATTCAAGTTTTGAGCTCTGAGAGAAAACACATTCTTTAAGGCAATTATGTACTTCTATGCACCAGTTGCACAATGCAGCTCAAGTGCATTTTTAAATGGTATTAGTTGTTTTACTAAAAGGTATTATTTGTTTAGAACAATATTAGTCCAATTGCTACTCTTTTTTAAGTGTTTTCATTTGCTAATGCTCATAGATAAACCTATTTTTATGTGATTGGTAGCACCGGGAGAGAACAATTATGACCAAAGTAAATTAAACGAACAAGATAAAATTAAATGGCAGGTAAAAAACTCTCATCATTCATGATGCCAAATGTGTGAACCATACCTCATCTTCAGATCGTGCAGGAGTTGGCATTGGTACATCGTGATGACTAAACCTCTGGACGTTGTACAATTCCATTACTTTATCGTACTTCTCTCCCCACCACTGTTGAGCTTGCCACTTAGTAAAAATCTCTCGGCTGTAAAACCATCCATAGGATATAAGAAACTAGAACAAAATGCAACTATAGAGCACCCTTTACTATGCAAAGAAAGAAGCAGATTACTGGAGAAAACATGCTATACAATAGAGCATCCTGGAACTGTTATGTATGATCCCACAATAAAAGGAGGTGTCAAATGTTATCACATGTTCCAAAATCAACCAGGAGGAAATGAAAGGTATGTTTATTGCACTAGGCTTTATCTTCTAATGATATATTGGTTCCTTCCCATACATTCCTCCCAAAATGGACTCTGTACTGCAGCACATATATCTTGCAGATTTGGAAGAAAAAAAATATTATGCCAAAAATAGATTATATCTTAGTAAAAGAGAAGACGTAGGATCCAATAAGCTTTTGACTTGATCTAACAAGATCCCTTGAACCTACTACAAAGTTAAAAGATGAAAAGTGGGGAATTAGGTTGTGTATCACCAAATGTCAAGCTGCATAACTGGCTCGAACATCCCAAATACAACTAGAAAGATAAATGTTCCGTACGATTTACTGCTTCAGGATGTAAAAATTACACGTAAACGGCAGTAATAAACGTAAGATGGATTGATCCTCTAATCCTGATCAAAAGATTGTTACTACCCTAAGATATTTATGCAGAATTCCAGCCTCTCTAATCCTGATCAAAAGATTGGCCCTAAGATATTTAAGACTTATAGCTATTGTGACATGTCAGATAATAATGACCACTTTTGCAGCAGGAATCATGTTTTTGCTACAGTGTTTAGCACGTCGAACTATCGGAAGAAAACTTTTTTGCATTCTTAATGTGACAGGAAATGACACTCCGGGCAGTACAGAACAGGACTGATTTCTTACAGGTGGAAGTGGGGATGTATTCAAAGAAGTTTGCCAAACATTGATATTATTTTCTCAGAATTGTTTGATCTTTTTAATTGTATTCATAACCTTGAAATTAACAATCCAATAGATCTGAGTACTTTGTAGAGATAAAAGTACCAGATAAACACAGTGATAAAAGAAAGAGAACAAGGAAGAGCATCACGCTTTGGTCCTTCATAGGGGCTTTTTTTTCTTTTTTTTTTTTTTTTTTTGCCTTTAATAGTATTAGTTTTTTTCCATTTCTTAATTAACCTTAGGCAGCCCTCTCCCTTCCAAAATATCCTCTAAATTTAGATCTAGTTTCATGTGGTCAGTGACTAGGTTGATTTGAATTTAATAAGGCAGTAATCAAAAAGCCAATTACTCTTAGGTCCACACACTTTTTTAAAGGGGCCACCTCCATAAATTGGGGACTAGTGTTACCCAGTGCGGCTTCACATGCCCCATTCAATTCACCCACATTACTGTGCATTTTAAAATACAAAAGTCTATCCCCCCTCCATGGTCTTATGACGATGATAAATCATGTGGTGAATAACATAGAAGAATGGAGCCCGAATCCTATTGGCACTAAAAGGTAAAAAAGGTCCACTCAGGTGTGAATAAGCTGCAACTGCATTTGGATTTACCTAGAGGGCGAACCAGAATCAAGCGAGCGAAGCTTGCATAGATCTCATTATCTCATTAATTAATCCGGTCTCATTTTCGTGGGGAAGGCCTCCAAGTTATAACGACAAAGACCCATCAACATCAAAATCCTGAAAACTGATTAAGCTTTCACCCTCAAACAAACCACGACTTTTAGACTACTTTTATCGGTGGAATTCACATGAACTTCTGGGGAAAAAGACAAAAAAAATAAAAAAAAAAAAATCAAAATTGGAGCTAATTCACATGAACCGTTCTTCATGGCGAATTGGTTCAAGGCACAGTTCTCAAAAATTTTGGTTGATCTCACTCGCCACATGTCATATTTTAATTGTACTATATAATATTTATTAGATAATTATTAGATTTTATATTTTAATATATTATCTGTAAAAATATATATATATATATATCAAAATTCATAAAAAAAAAATCTCTATAAATAGAGACCAATATTGATACATTTTGAATCACAATCTCATATTCTTCTTTTTCGCTTCTAATTTCTATCATTATTATCATGGATTCAAATCATCCAAATTATTTTTCTAACTCCCAAAATTATCCAAGCTCCCAAAATTATCCAAATTTTTAATCTTTTTTTAATCCGGAAGATTATCAAAGCTCCCAATACTCTCAATTTTCTCCGAATTTGAACCAAATTCCTAGCTTTGAAAATGTCCAAACATCAGAAAATATTTCTCGCAATTTGTTCAAAGATACAAATACAAAGGTGGGAAAAGCTACTTTTTCTGTGAAAGAAGATATAGCCTTAATGTCGTCTTGGATTTTTGCCAGTGAAGATAAAATAATTGGCAAAAATCAAAAGGCTGATTCACTGTGGGCACGAATTCAAAGCTTGTATGACAAAGCTCGAAAAGAAAATCCAGGGGAGATAAGTGCAAGAAATAGAGATTCATTAAAAGGTCGTTACAATCGACTTAGTATAAATGCTAGCAAGTGGATTGCCGCTTACAAAGAGGCATATGGTCGTAAAAGAAGCGGAATGAGCGAACAAGATATCGAGAGTGAAGCTCAATCAATTTACTCCGTAAAGGGCCTAAAGTTTGGGGACTTGCAAGTTTTTAATAAAGTTATGTGTAAATATCCCAAGTGGGAACTAAATTTAGACCGCGATTCAACACGTGTTCGTGCTGAAGACAACGAGGATAATGAAGAAAGTGGTGGCAGTTCAAAGAGATCAAGGACCTCAGAGAATGGGGCGTATTCGATCCCCACTATTCCAGAAACTCCAGGCAGTGGTGGTTCAACAAATTCACGTCCTACAAGTAGAGATAAAGCAAAGGCGAAAAAAAAAAGGAAAAGGGAAGGCATCACAATATTCTTCTGTTGATACTGAAGTTGCTGAAGAAATTCGTCAATTGAGACTCACAAGAGTTGCTGAAGTTGAAGTGATAAGTAAACTTGGAAAAGAGAGAATGGATTTGGAGAGAGAAAAGATGAAGCACTCTGTTTTGAAGACATTGTTGGAGAAAGATCACCTGACCCCAGAAGAAGAAGAAATGAAACTCCGTTTGATTGCATTTTTTAATTATTAGTCAATGTTATTTACTGTCATGTAATTTACTTTATGTATTTTTAATTATTGTCATGTAAGGTTTTTAATTTGTGTGATTTTAATTATGAAACTGAGTGTTTGTAATTTTCATTCTCATTTACTCCTCTTTATTAAAGTTGTTTCATATCACCTGACAAAGTCCATTATCTATGTTTCCATTATTGAAGTTCACATGCACTTGTCTTTACTAAAAAAGAAAAATGTACTCCATTAAGTAAAATAGTGATGAGTCATATCATCTGACCAAATCCATTATCTATTTACTTGTATGATGCATGAAAGGTGGAAGGAGCATGCTCTTTATTGAAAATTGTTATGACACACCCACGAGACCTAGAAACTTGTTGCCACCACTTGTTTATTGTTATGACACACCCACGAGACCTAGAAACTTGTTGCCACCACTTGTCTATTGTTATGACACACCCACTCACGAGAACTTGTCTATTGTTATGACACACCCACTCACCAGAACTTGTCGTTTGAATCAATTCACATGTCAAATAGTGATTGCACATTATTGAAGTTGTATCTATATATTCTATTTGAAACCACATCAAACTTACACTAAATCCTCTCAAGTATAATTTTTATCAAATAGTTTTACCCATTCAACTTCTCAAATGTCTCTCAATGAAAATCAATCGGTAGATAACGATTCAAGTTCTGATTCTTTCAATTTCATCGAATTTGATGAATGGGAAGAACGAATTACTCACCAAAATCGTCAAATTGATCGCATTATCGAGGATATGCTCTTAAAGAATCTTAATCTGAACGAAGGAGATCCCACTCCTAGAGCTAGAAGAAGGCATTGTGAAAGGGAACGCGAGTTGGGTGAGGAACGTTTGATGAACGACTACTTTGTTGGCAATCCGACATATACTCCTGAAATCTTTCGACGTAGATTTCGTATGCGAAAATCTTTATTCCTTCATATAGTGGATGAAATTACTGACCAAAGATTTAATATTTTCAACAAAGACCGATCGGGTAGACAAGGTCTTTCACCATTACGTAAATGTCTTTGGAGTTATGGGGTGTTGGCGTATGGTACATCAACTGATGTTGTTGATGAATACTTGCGAATGAGTGCAGCTGTAACAAGGCAAGCTCTCATGAATTTTGTAGAAGGCGTCATTTCCTGCTTTGGCGACGAGTACCTCAGAAAACCCAATGAACAAGATTTGACAAGACTGCTCTATGTCGGGGAACAACGTGGATTCTGTTGGGGAATGATTCGCACAGATCTATTCGGGGTGAATATTTAAATACAAATTTAATTCATTAATTATTACTAGCATGAATTAATCCTATATTAATTCAAATAATAATTACAACAACATATCATGCATATAAAAAGCCCACGTAAAACCTACGACGCGGAATCTACGGGTTTACGGAAGCGACCCTGGGGGATGGCAAATATTTTCGGACGGACTAACCAAAAGGACTTCCCAAGTATTCCCTTAGCCCTTTGAATTGGAAGGATATGAACAATTAACAAAAGGAAAAAAATAAACTTTGTTAGACCAATGTGGATTTGCTAATATTTCCAAAGACACGTGGAATTGTCTTTGGGAATGAACTAATCATCCCCTATTTATAGGAGAGGAGGGGCACGAAATTTATGTGAATTTTCAATGTGGGAAAAGACTTTTTCATTACCAAGAAATCTTGAATATATCCCATATATTCTTTTTTTCCCATAATTAAAATATTCCACAAAAATCCACCTCTCTTTCTTTTATGGAATATTTTCGAAAAATCTAAGGTAAAGAATCCAAGATTTGGATCTTTGAATTTATGAGATGGATTTAAGAAATACATATCTTCCATAATATCTTTTCAAGAAAATCAAGAAAATCTTTCAATATTTTCCAAAAATTTAGAAAAATCTCTTAATGAATAACCAAGTGGGAGATTTCTTGAATTTAATGAGATAATCTTGTATTCCAAGAATACATATCTTCATTCCATAACAAAATTCAAAGAAAATCTTTCTCCTTTTTTATCCATAATTTTCAAAAATAATGAGAAAATATAAGTTAAACAATATTTATTTTATTTTAATCACCTTTTCGGTTATTGGACTATATGTTTTAAAAAGGAGAATTAAGATTGGACCTTTAATGGATCTTGAATATCTAATATTGAGCCACAATATAATTCAAGCCCATAAATATTAATTAATCCCACTACATAATTAATATTCAGATTATCCATCTTAACCCATATTACAGTCAATATGGCTCCGGTCATTATTTCCGATGTTTAAGATTATCTAGCCCATTAATTAATTCAAGCCCTTTGAAAATAGCTTTCCATTAATTAATATCTTTTGGTCGGAAATCCGCTCAACATTATTATCCATACCTAAACAAATTCCACTTGCAAGATTTGGTATGATAAAACTTATGAACCTCGAGGGGGCAAAATGGAACGGATTCTTCAGATAAATCTTAAGAATCACGTGACCAATTATTGCCCAAGATAAAGTAATGATTGAATCTCTCCGATTCGCTACCCATGATAAGTCAAAAGAATATCGATCCCACGGATCCTATTGGATACGAAGGTTAAGAAACAAATTAAACATCGAGGTCTAATTCTTCCATGTTCGGGCTCAAGAATTTATCCTCCTCAGAGGTCCTATTCATTGGATCTTGGTCAAGACAAACCAACAACCCGATGGTTGTTCATTTCCATCTAGGGTGGACCGTTAATTTAATCTTCTTTGTATCACTAAATTAACTACCTGTAACACGCACGCTTATGCAAAGAAATATATATAACATTCAATCATATTTAAAGCATCGATGATAAACAATTTATTTCAATAAATAAGTCATCGAAATTGGTTTCGATTATACAAAGTAAAAAGCATACTTTTCAAAGATAATCCCCAATGATTCCCGGGCATGATAGAAGATTGATCAGATGTATTGGGAGTAGAAAAATTGTCTCATCGCATTTTTGGGCAATATACGCAGGAGAAGAAAGCCAACAATCATTTTGGGAAGTTCATCATCATATGACTTATGGATATGGCATGCTTTCTTTGGAACACTAGGAACGCGAACGATATTTTCTCCATCGATCTCCGATTTTTTAATGATGTCTTGGAAGGTCGAACACCAAAGGTTAGTTATGTCGTGAATGGTCGGGAAAATGATAGAGCATATTATCTAACCGATGGCATATATCCTTCATAGAAATTGCGATTTGTTAAGTCAATTACTTCTCAGACTAGAAAGCACAAGTCGTTCGCTCAACACCAAGAGGTCAAGGTCGCATGAAAAGATGTCGAACGAGCATTTGGAGTTCTACAAGCTCGTTTCGCATTTCTTCGGCGTCCATGTCTTGTGCGGGATAAGCTTTTGATGGGAAGAATTATGATGGCTTGTATCATCATGCACAATATGATAGTAGAGGATGAACGAGACACGCATCAAACTTATCATGATCCCACATAATTTTTTATGGATGATCCCATTTGGTGGTGAATGTTTTGAATACTCAGAGAACGCGTCTTCCAAGTCTATCCACTTATATGATTAATAGGGAACAAACATGAATATGAAAACTCATAATTAAAAAAAATGACTTGATTGAGCATATATGGGAAAAATTCGGTATTGATGATTAAATATGTAATTTAATCTTCCACATTGTTGTATTTTGCACATCTATTTGTAACTTGATATATTTATTTACAGCTTTGTATTTAAATTTCTGTAATTTAAATTTTGTTATTGAGATTATAATTTTATTTTAAGTGTATAGTAATTTTTTTTATTATAGTTACGCATTTTTAATATCAAATAATTTAATATATCATCTTATTAATATAATAAAAATTGATATAGAAAAATATAATTATTAAATAATAAAAAAGAAAGATTATTTTATTAAGAGATTGGGTTGTGGGTGTTTGTTAATAAAGTATGAAAAAATATAAAAATTGGTTGAGTTGTAGATTGTATAGGTGTAAAAGAGAAAAATAAATTATTTATTAAAAGATTGGTTCGTATGTTTGTCGATAATAAAGATAGTCTTAGATCAAAAGGGGGTTTTGCAATCACTATTGGGGTCGTACAGGATTCATTGTCCAAAATAATTGCAGTCAAGAAAACAGAAAAAACAAATAAAACAAGTTGCAACCAAGAAATCAAAATCAAAACAAAGAACTATTCAAATATTTAACTAGTATTCAAAGTTCCACGGAGCCCACATTTCTAAGCTGCCAAATATTTCGCTGTACAAGTTCATACAGATACAAAATTCTCAACATTACTGAAGATAAACAATCGAAATTGCTTTTTCCGTCAAAAAAAAAAACAATCGAAATTGCTTTTTCCGTCAAAAAAAAAAACAATCGAAATTGCTTTTTTCCAAAAAAAAAAAAAACAATCGAAATTGCAAATTTGTTACCTGAATCGAATCCTCTTCAGATCATTTCCACCCTGAGGCAACGAAACAAATGTAATTAACACCCCCGGTTCAACTTGTGCAACCCACTCTTTGGGCTCATCTTCCTCCATAAACAACACCGATTCAGTTCTACCGCTAACTGAAGCCGGTGTAGCCGAGCCACTAGAAAGGGCTTTCAGCTTGGCTTCTAGCTCCTTTCCCCGAAGCCGCGGCGTGGAGTTTGCGCTGCACGCCCTTCTATACGACCCGTAAAACCTCTCCGACACCGAGCCGGCGTCGGAGTCCACGTAGCCACGGCGGCGGTCCTGGCCCGATGAGCCCGAACACGGCTGGCAGTTCTTATACGCGCCGGATGCCTTAACCGCCATGTCCTTGATCTAAAACGAAAACAGAGTGTCCATCAGAAAATAAATTTTTTGAATCTACGTTGAATGAACCGTCGTATAAAAGCTAAAACTGCTGGAATCTTCAATCAATTCGAATCCTCTAATCATCATCGTATTTCATGTAATTTTAGAAGAGAGAATGACAATCGTGTGGGTTTCATTTTGAACCTAAAACCACCACGGAGAAAACAGAGAGTGCATCAGAAATAATTTTTGAATCTATGTTGAAAAGACCGTCGTATAAAAGCTAAAACCGGTAGTATCTTCAATGAATTCGTATCCTCTACGTTTTCGTCACCGCAATTTCATGTAAATTTAGTATAGTGAATGACAATTGTGCGTTCAGCGATTTGTACATTTCACACTCTTAAATCGAAAAAAAAAAATCGATGAAATTGAAAAGAAGAGCGATATCTACCTGTGCAGTGAGGGCTTTAATAGCTTGCTTAGTAAACGGAGTAGCGGCAGTCTCATCGTCCTCCGGCGGCGGCGCTTGGCGGAGAGATCCGTTGGTATTCAGCTGCTTTGAGTTTGAGCAAGCTATGCAAGTCAACATTCTACTATAAAACCAAAAAAGTGTGGCAAACGAGGCGCAAATTAAGAAAGCGGAAGAAGACTTATAAGGTAAAATTCCTAATCTGTCACAGTGGACATTTGAGGACGTTGGTGGCGGAGCGTGTGCGAAAATGGCCCTTCGAATGAAGAGAATCGGGGAGTGATCGAGGGGGCGTTAATGGCGTAGAGAGAGAAAGGTGGAAGGTAGATGAAGCAAATGGGATTTGAATATTCTAATTATTTCGGCTTCACAAGTCAGTCACAGCTCACAGGTGGAAAAGAGTGAGAGAAACGCACGCACTCTTTCCCTTTCTCTCTCTTCTGGTTGCGTGAATGTGTGAGAGAGAGAGAGGGACGATCAGTGGATCAGAGAAGCTGTTAAGATTTGTGGGGTTACCGATGCCGATGATATGCCACTGCCACAAGAGTGAGTGATTGAGTGTGTGTGAATGTGGAAGTCATTTTAACAATGATAAAATTAGATTAATACTCTAATTAGTTGAGATAAAATTTTAAATTAAAAGAAAATACTTTTTTTTTTGTAATTTTGACTCATTTTAATTTTGGTCCTATTAATTTACGATTTTTTATCTTGATCCTGGAAGTGTAACTTTTCAAAATTCGAGATTTTCGTCCCGTCACCGACTAGCTACCTGCAATAGCAGGTGACATGACTAAAAGCCGAATTTTGTAAAGTTACAGGACCAAGATCCTAATTTACGAAATTTGGCTTTAATCTTGTAACTTAGAAAAAATATGACTTTGTAGTCTTGGTCACCTGCAATAGCCGGTGACATGACGGAAAAATCGAATTTTGTAAAATTACAGGATCAAGATAAAAAAAAATGTAAATTAATAGGATCAAAATCAAAATGCATCAAAATTACAAGACAAAAAAATCAATTTTCCCTTAAATTAAATCGGTGAGTAATTGGATAATTTGATAACATACGTTCAATTTAGATATATTTCAGTCTCATCAGTCATGCCTTGATTAACATTGTGTTGTCTAGTAATTTGTCAATGTTTAATTTTTTATTATGTAAAATTATTTCAATCTGATTAATTGAACTCGTGAGATGTACAACTAGAGTTGCACAATTCATTTAAAAGTAATAATAATATTGATTTCGAAAAAATTTGTAATGAGAACGTATAAAAAATATTTGTAACAACTCAAAATTCATAATTCATATTAAACTTGCAATTTAAAAATAAAAAAAGTTTTAAAGGACTACGGATATCGAAACACATCCCTAAATACAAACTACATTTTTTTCGTTTTCACTGATCATTCATCATCTACCTGGCAAAAAATCTATTAATTTTTATGAAGAAAACTTTGGTTCACTTTTGTAAATAACTCCAAAATAAATGTGAGGCCATGTACCGAATAAATTGTAGATGCAAAAAATGATATCAAAATTCCATTTTAATGTATCGTAAATGCATAAATTCTTCTACATTAGAAATGATATCAAAAAGTGAGCAAAAAAATAGGGGTTATCACCTTATAAAAAAAGACACCACAAAAACCTTCTATTTGGATTCTCATTAGTCATTGACGTAAAATCAGATCGCTTCAACACCATGACCACAAAGCTTAAAACCAACACTATTGTACGAAAAAAAAATGGTAAATTGGGTGAATAACGGTATCCGTTTGATATGAGCGAATCACTTCAGTGAATGATCTCAAATGGGTTGAACAAGATGAGCTTTCAGATGGATTGAACAGGATGAGATTTCATAGGACTGCGATTTCAGTTTGGGATGAATTTAATTTTAGGGCTCAAGAGAATTATGAAATTCTATTTGAGTTTAGGGTGTTAACAACTACAGAATGATTGATCGATCGGGTGTGAACGTCGTCATTTTGACCGGGTAGATGATGAGATGGTAAATTTTTTTCACCTAAGAAGCCAAGTCATTTACGGGCCGGAGATGTTTTGTCCGTGTGTTATATTTGCAAAAAATTGTTAAAGTTGGATTTTATTTATTAAAATTCAAAAGTTGAGATTAAATTACAATTTTTGAAAAGGTTGTGATTTTTTTGCCATTAAGCCTTAATTAATATATATATATAATTTAATTATAAAATATTTAAATAAATAAAAAATTTGGGCCCCACGGGGAATACTATCCATGTCTACGCTTACGGGGATGAACTTTTTTCCATCCCCGCCCCTTGGGGAATTTCAATCCCGTGCGGAGCAGAACCCCTCGAGAAATGGGGATTCCCCGGCCGCTATCAAGTCTAATCACTATTAATATATTTTTTGCAATATAAATCATACCCTTCAATATTACGAGCAATAAACTTTATGTACGTAGTAATAAATTATATCCTTAATTTATCACGACTAATATTTTTTAATATTATAAGTCATATACCCTTGACCATTTTTAGGGATCCCTTGTTTGAGAGTTTCTTACTGTATACTTTGTCATCGTCGAGGAGTTTTATATGAGATTAATTTTCATTTTAAGATTTGAGTAATACTCATCTGTCCCGCAAAAATTTACATACTTACTTTATTGGTATGTTCTAAAATAATTTACACACATTAAAACTAAAAAGTTCTCCCTCAATTACACCCTTACGATATTCACAATTTTACATAAAATATTATTACTTTTGAACCACTTAAGTTTATATTGAAAAAAGGATTACTAACTTTTAAACTATGACTAAAAATGTTGCTTCATAAAACCATGAATTATAAACATGAGTAAGTGAGATACACTTTATATAAATCTTTTGACTAATTTGTAATTTTTACGTCAATCATAATTATATGTTAATAAATTAATCAATGTTTATTTTAAATAAGAGAAGGTTTTATGTGAAACTGGTTTACCGTACACCACTCATACTATTGCTTGTAGAAACTAATACTATAGCAACTATAGTATTAGTTTCTACAAGCAATAATATGAGTGATGCATAGTAAATCAGTTTCATATGAAACTTTACCTTTAAATAATGATTTTATACTGCCCTACCTATTTTATACAGGTTTTATTACATAATCATGTATAAAAATTTGCTGTACACTATTGAAATTCTTTTAGAGTACAATACAAATAATTTGAGTAATAATTAGGCTCAATGAAAGCCCAAAAGCTCCATATGAATAAAGTTTGATGATTTACACTTTTTAAATCACAACACGTAATATTATACAATTTAATTCTCAGTCATTATTATTATTTTAGTGTCGCCATGCATTAAGAAAAAGAAGTGCCCTATAATTTGTGCATTATGGAGGAATTAATGGCTACATGAATTATTACATATGTTTAATCATTAGTCTTTAGTCTACACATTATTTTGCTACATTATGTATAATTATTTATCTAAAATAATGTTAATGCATCTTTGACATGCGGAAGTGTGTTTTTGAACTGATTAATGATCAGCCGTTTCCATTACATGGTTTAAACCAATGGTTTATGTTGTCAACATAATCAATATATTTATCTATATATATAATTATATACACAATAGAATACAAAAAATATAAAAATAAAATAAAATCAATTTGAACAATTAACAATTTATACCGTTGGGTTTTAGACGTCCTGTTCGTAATAGTGAAAGTCAAAATATTTCACCAACGAACCTGATTATAATTGTATAATACAAAATACGGAGATTAATTAAAAGTATAAATAATTCTTATACGACTTGGTACATAAAGTCCTCAATTATGGTTTCACGTAGTTCTCGTCTACGATCTCATTTAGTTTGAGATTTCCTAAAAAAGAATTCGCTAGCTTGGAGAATTCTATAGAGAGAACCAGATAAATATTATCAACGTAAATTATTTTGTGACTCATAACCCAATTCAAGTGTATTTTTTAAAATATACAAATTATTACACTAAAATTAATATGCAATTTGTTTAATTGAAACGTGTAACTTGTCAATAAAAACAAGTTACATAATCCAGTATAAACAAATTATATATTTTAATGTAATAAATTATATGTTTAAATTGAATTGCACGGTGCACTGATGCACATTTGGGGAGGGGGTAAGATTTATATTTTGTGTGCTATGCAAGAAGAAATTTTTTATGTTTATAATTTAAAATCGTAAAATTTTGTTATTTTGCTCCACTTGAAATATTAAAATTCTGTCATTCTTGCTGAATAAAAAAATTTAAAAATTTTGAGACCAAATATTTGCATACAAGACATAATAAATTCTTTACAAATCCATATAATATTTGCAGAAATAAATATTAAATTCTTTTTCCCGTGATTTGTATATTTAGAATTAAACATGCAAATGAACATGACAGTTTGATTTTCACCCAAAACCATTTATAAATAAAACATGTAATAAATGAATTTAATTGCATGTTTGGAAAAATAAAATAGTAATATTTAAATTTTTATTCGAGTTTTTTTATGTTATGAGTTGATTCACCGAAAAAATTCACCTATATTAAATTGATGAATGAATCTTCTCCCAACTGCATTAAGAAGAGAATCCACCCATGAATGAGGGAAAGTGTTAAGGAAATGAAATAAAACAAATTAATTTTTACCATGAATGACTTTTTTAGGGAAATTCTTTCAAAAGGTATGAAAATTTTGAAAGAAATAAATCAAATTAATTATTTTTCTTAACCTTTCCTATTCAAAATATAAGATGACTTTTAGCTTTATTAATAAAGAAAAATTATACCAAAATTAGCCTTATTTAATGATAAATTATCTTTAATGATATGATGAATAATTTTAAAAAGAGCTAGGAAATAAAAGCCAAATCTCAAATAAAAATTGGTTATTATGTTATCTCATCTTATATTTTTAATAGGATTATATATTTTCAACCCCTCCTTATAAGTCAAACTCATAATCTAGGTAAGTAGTGTTATAAATATTTAAACCACTTCACTTCGTTTTAATTGCAAATCTTAATCAGACACAAAGCAGTATATTTATGATTGTCCTACTCGAGCATTAAATAATTAAAATATAAATAGAACACAACCACCCAAATTATAAATAGTGTGCATTAAACCTATTATTTATATTTATAATTATTTAAAGTTACAGACTGTGTGATGCTATCGTAAGAAAAGAAAATTGTTTTTTTTCCCCCTCCCATTCCCTAATTCAGGCATGTTTTGTAGATCCCTTTTTACTTTTGATTATATTTTGCAAATAACATTAAAATAATTATTAAGAATTATATACAAAAGAATTAATTCCTCGGCCTTTTTATAAATTTAGACTTTTAACTGAGATAAAATTATTTCATGATATCAGAGTCTCCAAGGTCATGCCCTCATCCTGAGTTCAAACTCGCCTAACATAAAATTTCTAACCACATTAAATTATACTACATTTGTTGAGTCTCCTCTGCTAATGATGGAGTTGACAACTCAGATGACAACCCATCCCCCAAGTGAGGAGAATATTAAAAAACTATATACAAAAAAATTAATTCTTCGCCTCTTATAAGTTCAATCTTTTAAATGATGCAGAAATTCATTCAACAATAATTTAAGGTAAATAATTTATTATTGTGGGGTGGGGTTCGAAATTCAAGGTAAATATTTTTATCATCTGAGAATTGGAATTATGCGGTATGTGTGTGTTTTTAGTTTTACCATTACAGAGTATATTTTTTAAGCTTTAAATAACATAATTTACTACATTCTATCATTTCGAACAATAAAAAAACCTAACACTGCTTTCCTAATGTCAATCACCTATATATAAACTGATTACCAGATTCGAGATACGGAATATTTATTCTTGTGGTGATCCCCTCTTATGGGGTTGTAATTTCGATTGCGGTGCGGTTGTGATTTCGAATTTCAGTCTCGAGTGATCTTTCTCTTGTGGTGATTTAGGTTTCAATTTACAGTAAGATGAAATGATGTTGTCATTCTCATTGATAGATTATAGTTGAATATGTTAGGGAACTATAGTAATTGATTACCTTTAAATATATATATATATATATATATATATATATATATATATAAAAGCATAAGAACTGTAAAATTTAATCAACAAAATATAAAGTGTATGTCAAACTGCAAAAATACGCAGTTTGAAAACCGGAAAAAAAAATGAAAAACTTCCTTAAAAAAAAACCATGGATAAACCAACAAGTCTCGAGAATTCAACAAAACAAGATGTGAATTAAAGTTTCAATAACTTTAAAGTTAAAACTAACATTTTATCTATAGCAATGCTAGTTTTTTTGTTATAATTTCACTTCAATTCAATACAAACCACTTATATTCTAGGGATGATAAAAAAAAATTGTAAATTATATTATTCCATTGTACTATTTTTTCAACAAATGGTAAATTGTACTAGTAAAAACTAACTATAACTAATCTGAACTCTTTTTTTTTTTTTTTTTTGAAAATTTTCGACTAGAGCTATATTTGTCCAAGGTTATATCGATCCTTTCAAATTTATAAGAAAATATTTACTGAACCTTTAATTTCTTAAATAATTATTTTAATGAACCTTTGTATCTCTCAATCTTAAATAAAATATTATATTTTAGAGCATTTCAATTTTAAGAAACTGATGTTTCATTAAAAAAAAATTATTTAAAATATCAATAAAATATTAGATAAATATAATTTTAGCCTAAATTTCATAAAAAAATGAGTTCGAATTGAAATCGATCAATTTTTATTAGTACATATTGTATTATGTTAATAAAAGACTGCAATTAATTAGTAGCCTTTTATTCCATATCAAAATATGGGGATCAAACATGTGTACCATCTGTTTGTATGAACATGAAAGGTAAAAAAAAAAGATATAAATTTCGCAACTTGTTTATGGATGAAAAGGAATAAATTTAAATTAAATTAAACTCGTTCACCGTGAAATTACTAAAAAACAACCCCTTCTTCATCCCCCCTCTCTCTCAAGCCAGACTGGAACACCCTCATACCAAAAACCCACCCTCCCTCAAACACCAGTCCCCCAAACAAAGATGCACCCCCTCCTAACCACCAGGATCTGCTTACTTCCAGACTCAAAGAGACAAACGGGACGGAGCTTGCCTCCAAATCTGATATCTCTGGCCAATGTTCCATCAAAACCCCCCACTGTTCTTGAACCACGGAGAAAACCCTAATCCCGCCTCCTCACTTTCCATTGCCGAGGCAGAGCTATTACCGATTAATGAACTCCTTTCACTCTTTGCAGGGAACTATTCTTTTGTCTTTAATCAACAGGTTTCGGAGAAGAAAAATGTCAACAAAATGAAGACAAGCTTAAGTGGATCATCGAAAGGTAGAAAGGAAAAACCGGCCTTGGTGGGCACGAAACGGATCATCAAACAGGACCCCTTCATACGTTACTAAGCGACATAAAATGGAGATGCCAACAAACTCCGAGGATGCTCCCCCCCCCAACCGAATGCAGCGGCGGTGGTTGACAATGGTCAACCCCACCTGGAAACATGAGTTGCCTCTGCTGGAATGCTCGGGCATTCAAGAACCTTCAACGTCTACTTATAGACCAATCCCCCGACCTTATCTTTATTTCCGAAGCTAAAATTTCGAATCATGTTGCCACTAAATGGCGTGCTTTACTTAATTTTCATGGTTGTTTTTGTGTCGATGTTGTTGGTAAAAGTGGTGGTTTGGTACTGTTTTGGAATGGTAAAATGTTTGTTTCGATTTTGTCTTACTCTTTGGGCCATATTGATACCCTTATCTCTTCTAATAATCATTCTTGGTACTTTACGGGTTTTTATGGTAATCCCAACCATAGTCTTAGACATATTAGTTGGGATCTTTTGAACAAAATTGATAATACTCATACTAAAACTATTTTTGGTTGGATCGTAGGTGGCGATTTTAATGAAATTCTCTATGAAAAAGAAAAACAAGGAGGACCTCCAAGAGCTTTTTCTAAGATGAATGCACTCCACAAAGAACTTGACAAGAACGATTTGCATGATTTGGGTGCCTCCGGTCCCTCGTTTACTTGGAATAACATGAGGAAGAGAGACCAGCGTGTTCTAGAAAGATTGGACCGGTTTACTGCTAACTCCATCTGGCTCTCCAACTTTCCAGAAGCCAAGGTGTCTAACCTCGACTTTTATGGCTCGGATCACCGCTCTATTCTCCTAAAGCTCAACCGGAACACTACCCGTCCTAGCAGAAAATTTGCACCAAGATTCTCTTTCGAACATAAGTGGCTGATGGGAGAGGACTATAATGAGATTCTGATCGGGAGCTGGAAGAATTTCGCCCACCATGATAATATACAACTCAGACTGGAGGATACCGCTAATTGTCTTAAAAAATGGTCTCGAACAAATCTTGGCCACCTCGACCGAAAGATGAAAGAAACCCGCAAACTCCTCAATGAGCAACTTAATATTGAGGATCTTTCCTACAACCCTTCGAAGGTCCGGTCCCTAGAGTACAAACTCGAAAAACTTCTGAACCAGGAGAAAACCCACTGGAAACAAAGATCGAGGGTTAACTAGCTCAATTCGGGGGACAGGAATACGACCTTCTTTCACAAAATAGCTTCGGGTCGAAAGAAACAGAACCAGATCTTATCCCTAAAGAACAAAGAGGGTTGTCTCATGACCGATCAGAAAGATATTGTTAACATTGTCACTGACTACTATTTGGACCTTTTCCAAACTCAACATCCCTCGGAGGAAGACCTGGACGGTATTTTGAATCACATCAATACTTCGATTTCAGCCGACATGAATGCCCACCTTACAAAAGCTTTCTCCGCCGAGGAAGTCCGCAAAGCCCTCTTCGATCTTAATCCCTCCAAAGCCCCAGGCCCCGACGGTTTCACAACGCTTTTCTTTTAGAACTCTTGGAATACCATTGGGAATGACATCACAAAGTTCGCCCTTAAAATTCTGAATGGTGAAGAAAACCTCAGCAATCGGAACTCGACGATCATCACTCTCATCCCGAAAGTCAAAGATCCCAACGCCATGAAAGATTTCAGACCCATCAGCCTTTGCAACGTCACCTACAAAATCGTGGTTAGAGCTATCACCAATCGTTTCCGATCTGTCCTAGGTCGGATCATCGACCCCAATCAGAGTGCTTTTGTCCCGGGATGACTTATCACTGACAATAACCTCCTGGGTTATGAATGTATGCACTGGTTAAGGAACAACAAAAATAAACAAGGTTACGCCGCTCTTAAGCTTGATATGAGTAAGGCATACGATCGAGTGGAATGGGTCTACCTGGAGAAAATTTTGCTGAAAATGGGCTTTGACATTAAGTGGGTCGACCTCATTATGTCCTGTGTTAAGTCGGCCACCTATTCTTTCAAGATTAATAATGAGGTCTCGGGTGACCTTAGGCCATCTAGAGGACTCAGACAAGGCGACCCGCTGTCCCCTTTTCTCTTTGTGATCATATCCCAAGGTCTCTCCTCTATTTTCAATGCCTACGCTAATCTGGGCAAAATTAATGGGATTAAGGTGGCTAGAGGCAGCCCGATGATCACTCATCTCTTCTTTGCGGATGACAGCCTGGTTTTCTTTAAAAATAAAGAAGATGACGTTAACGCAATTAGAGAGTGCCTCACGAAATATGAGAAGGCCTCGGGCCAACTGATCAATTTTGATAAGTCTCGGTCATCACCTTCAGCAAGAACACTTCTCCCTGAAAGCATCAATACTACCAAAAACCTCTTACACATTCAAATCTGCCAAGGTTATGAGGTTTACCTGGGTCTTCCAACTTTCTCGACCCGTAGCAAGAGGCTTCAGTTTGGCTACCTTCGAGATAGAATCGCGAAGAAACTAGACAGTTGGAAAAATAATTTTTTCTCGGAAGGTGGTCGCGAAGTTCTCCTAAAATCTGTTATCCAAGCGATCCCGACTTACACCATGTCATGCTTCAAAATCCTCACCACTTTGTGCTGTGACATTGAATCGTTATGTGGTAGATTTTGGTGGGGTGCGAACACTTCAGACAAAAAGATACATTGGAAGGACTGGAAGACGCTCACCAAAGCTAAGAAAGAGGGCGGGATGGTCTTCAGGGACCTGGTTACTTTTAATAGAGCACTTCTAGCCAAACAACTATGGAAAATGATCATTTTTCCGGATTCTCTAGTAGCAAAGGTTTTCATGGCTAGATATTTCAAACACACAGACATTTTGGATGCTACTATCGGCTCCAATCCCTCGTATGTGTGGCGCTCTATCTTATGGAGCAAATCGGCCATCGCCCTCGGACTGATCTGGAAAGTGGGGGACGGAACCAAGATCCACGCTAGAAGAGACAGATGGATCCCAAGCCTCCAGGCTGGAAGAATTACCTCATACTCTTCTTATGACAACAATGTTAGAGTTAAAGAGATCATTACAACTGATCATATTTGGGATGCCCCTAAAATCGATAGATTCTTCCTTAAACATGAGGCTGATGCAATCAAAAGAATCCCCATTGTCCACGAGACACTGGGCGATACGAGATTTTGGGCCCACACTAAAAAGGACACCTACACTGTGAAATTCGCCTATTGGAATAACCTCTCGAAGGCTATGAATTTGGATTCTGAAACCCCCAGTACCTCTGTCCCTACCCCCAAGTATTGGACGACTATTTGGGACATTAACATCCCTCCCAAAGTCAAGATCTTTTTTTGGAAGGCGGCTCACGATATCATAGCATCTGAAGCCAATCTGGCCATTCATCATGTGCCCTGCCGTCCCAGGTGCGTTCTTTGTGGCTTCCATTGGGCTGACACTAATCATTCTATTTTCCTTTGCTAGGCTATTAAGGAAGCATGGAAGCATACAGAGTGGTGGACCACAATCAAGATGGCTCGCCAAGGATCCCCCGATAGTCTTACCCTTTTTTTCGCTAACACTTTGGATACTCCTGATTTCGAAAAGCTATGTATGTAAATGTGGGGTGTTTGGAAAGAAAGATGCGAAATGGCCCACAAAACCACCACCCGCTCCAGAGATACCAACAGACGTACTATTGCAGCTTGGACTGAAACCTTCCTAGAACAATTTCAAAAGTCGAAAAGCTCGCTCTCTGTGATGAATTCACCAGCCACGAAGAAGCTTCTCCCGCCTCTGGATATTAGAAACTCAAACACTTACACTTTGAAAGTTGATGCAGCCTTCAATGATAACTCCAAGGATTATGCCATCGGCTTCATTATCTACAACCCTCTCGGGAACCCGTGGGCGGCAGGCTTCCACAAAATCAACCCCCCGGGTTCAGTTATGGCGGCCGAACTCCAAGCTATCATCGATGGAATTACTGTCTGGATGGACCGAACCCCTGGAAATGTTTTGGTCTACTCCGATTCCTTAGATGCTATCCAGGCGATTAGAAGCGACTCACTCTTCCTGGAGTACGAAGAAAGCCTAATCTCAAGGGCGCAAAATCTGGTTTCAAACACCTCCGTGAAAGGCGTTTGGTATTGCCCTCGCTCCAACAACGATGTGCCTCACAAGCTCGCCATCATGGCGAAAAAATCTCCCCACCCTCAACCTCAAGCTTGGTTTGGGGATGATATTCCTAGACATATCTTGTCTATAGCTCTAGATGGTTCATCTTTGTAATCTGGTAGTTAGAGCTCTCTCAAAAAAAATAAAAAAATAAAAAAACTGATTTTCAAGGTAAAGAGTTCAATTCTATGCAAATTTTTTAGGAAATCAAAACTTGACTTATGGAGCCGGTTATTATGTAAATTTTTGTATTGTTTCTAATTTCTCTTTTGATGAATGAAGTCTGGATCCTAGAAAAGAGATTAATGTTACGACTTACATACTTGTACATGTATTCCTTACCCTGAGCTGTACACGGGACATTATTTCTTTAATGAAATAACTTTTTGTTGTCCCAAAAATAAAATAAAAAAGTTAAAAAGAAATACATTTAATTACTTATAAAAAAAAAAAATGTGTAATATTGCAATCAAGTGGTTCTTGATGTGAAATCAACGTAAGAACCGTTGTGTTATTCACGTGACAAGGTGATGATTTTCTAATGGTGCATGCCTTATTTTAATAAATTAATATGATGTTTCATTTTTTTATTAATTAGTTTCTTGATCTAATCACATGATTAGCCCCTGATTTCAGGACCCCACCCACTTCATGAATATGATAACCTGGATTTGTGATTGCACTTTTTTGGGCTAATCATGGGCTGTGTTTGTGATTCATAATTTAAGTTGAACTGAAGTAGTTTCAGATTTGAATTAGAGATTAGATAGAAAGACTTGCAAGTGTGAGATTGGGTCCAACTCAAACTATACTTCAAGACTTAGGTTTGAGCTTAAGTTAATTGAAATTGGATATAGTAATACTTCATTCTTCCCAATTTGTTTGTCGTTTTGAATCTTTCACACGAATTAAGAAACGTATTGAATAACAATAAATATATGTGTGTAATGTCATATTTTTGTCCTTTTTATTATATATATGATCATTTGATGCATATGTTGTAGCACAAATTATACATCCAACACTTCAACAAGGTCCACCTAAGCCTATCTCCACACAACAGGAGATCAGATATCCGAAGATACGCAAATCCGATAAAATTAAGAGTCGACATTAAAATACCATCAATTAGACGAGACATGACAAAAATATTTAATGTAAAATAGATCTAATTTTAATCATTAGATCCACGGATGTAATGAAATCTTAAAATAAAGGGTTGAGATGAGTTTGTGATGTTTTTTGGCCTTTAAGAGTAGTCCTCTATAAATAGAGGACCACACCCCCCGTTGTAAGGGCGCTTCCATTTTGCTCTCATTCATTATATATACAAAAAAGTCAAAAAGTCATATTCAAGTAAAGAACTCAAGGGTTCTTCCCCTATTGTTCTTTCCATTTATTGAATTATGTTTGATAGTTATTAATCGGGTTTACGTTATAGCCACATTACAATCCGTTGATCCGACTAAATAAAACCGCTATTAACTGCATACTATCACAACAAATAAGTGAAAGGAAAAAATTGAAATATGATATTCAATTCTTCAATTTTAGTGTAAAATGACGATTATATTGGAACAAAAAGAATCTCTTGAAAAACAAATAAAAATGGGATAAAAGGAGTATTCAAAATGGACTTAATTAGCAAACTTTTGATATTTATGTAGTATTATTTATGTCAATTATGAGTTCAATATATATCCAGATTAAATCTCCAATAAATTTTATTCAAAATATGAAATTCATATTATTAAATAAGAGTTTTATCAATTCAGGGCCTGAAAGATTTTTCCTATCGATTCAAGGCCTGAAAGATAGGAAATTATCAATCCTGAGCCTGAAAGATAGAAACTATCAATTCAAGGCTTATAAAATTTAAGGCTATGTTTGGCACTAAAATCCTAAACCCTGAACACTAAACCCTAAACGATGAACCCTAAACCCTCTGAACCGTAAACCTTGAATCGTAAACTCTAAAAATAAAAAAAATAAGAACATGAAATAAGGATATAAAATATAAGTGTCAAACATGACCTTAAAATGTGTGAACCTCAAATTGATAGTTTTTATCTTTCAGGCCCTGGATCGATAGTTTTTAATCTCCCAGGCCTTGAATCGATAGGAAAAATCTTTAAGGCCTTAAATTGATAATTTTGTCATCTTTCAGGCACTGGATTGACAATTTTCCTATTAAATATTATAGGTATAATTTATAAAAATACTGATATTAATTAATAAATGCAATGTTATTAATTTTATAGTACGAACAAATTTCACAATAGAGTTTATCTATATTCAGCGAAAAATTAGTAAAAGATTGCTAGACTTCTATCCAATCTCAATTTATGCACAGTCTCATGAATGCAAGTTTGTCTCGAATAAAATTATTTAAAAATTAATCATAACCACATTAATTTTGAAAATGAATAAGAATAAAATATCCACTTACCATCAAAGCACGTCCAAATCTAAAAACTTTGCTTACATCGGAATATTCCTGAAAACTTGGCTTTTTATTTTTTAACAAGTAAATTTTTGTCTCAATAATATAGGCACAAACTTTTGAGTTATGACCCTTTATTTGTACATTCTCGAGAAACCAACCAAGTTAGGGAATAAAAAAGCAACACAAACAAAAAGAAGGCAAGTTTCTCACTTGGCAATCTGTGTATTGAGAAAATAAACACTCCATATGCTTTCATTTAAGTCATTTATAATTATAAAGAGTTTGCTTGGTTTCTGTTGGGCCTCATGAAAGTGTTCTATCTCTGGCCCATGGGTAATCCTAATATGGGCCTAGCCCTCTAAAAAATAAGCCCTTGTTCTGTAGTTTTTTTTTTTTAATTATTTTTTTATATTAATAATTATACAGTATTTAAATGTGTATTTTATCATATTTCTTCTTTATACTTTTTCATATTAATGGTGGATTTTTTAATTCAGATGCACGGAATACTTTTTAGTACAATAAATTGCATAATTTTAAAATACACAATGAATGCATAATGCATCTAGAGGCATATAAGTTAATCTTTTTTAATTCATTTTTTCCCTCTAGAAACAAATTATTGGCTTTTAACCATTGGCTACCTCTGCCTCTGTTTCTCGACCAAATTAGTAAAGATTCCCAAATTGACCGTTGAAAAAAGAAAAAAACATTTTTTTAGAACCACCCGTTCTTCTTTTCGACTAAGAACTACCGGCGTTATATTTGATTATTTTAAAAGCACGATATTACTACTACTAATCCGTAATTATTACACGTAACGAATACTTACTTAATATGATTAGAACATGTTTGCTAGGACTTATTAAGGGATGATAGATACATAAACACATGTAATATTCTGTTTGGTTGTCAATATCCGTAAACATGTTGACCTTGTATTAATGTTGGGCCCGATTTCTACTGTACTGAATTCAAGTGAGAGTGTATATCTTCTCCCCACTTGGTATTCGTGTAGTCAAATCTTTTTTTTCCAATTTTGACCCCTAAATACTGTAACTTCTTAGGAATAGACTGCAAATCATATGAAATTACTGTCACTGTTACCATGGCAACCCCATTTCAATTTCTGATTATTCGAAACCGCAATTGCCCAATCAATAACTGCAAATCATATGAAATTACCGTCACCCTGAAACGATAATCATATTTTCATAAAATAATTTAGACAAAATTTGTCAATTACCACCCAAATTGTGTTGAGCGAGAGAATTGCAGAGGATGGATGCAAAAGTTACAATCTTGCATTAAAGAGGTAAACGAAATCAAAAGGACATGAATTAATGGGATATGTGTGAATAAGTTACCAAATGATAGTAAGACAAGAAACCCATAAGTGAATGAGAACAAAATTATCAATAAAATAATTATTCGATGGCAAAGGCTCTGGTATAAACTCCGCCGAGGAAGGCGGCGCCGCCGCAGCAATTGCGTGCAATATTTTCCAGATCTGACGATTTCTATTCTATGCTTCCATTTTCTTATTGTTTTAATTCTATCCTGATATTGAAAATCACGACATCTAATTTCTCTCCTCAACAAACCAGGTCTGGCAAAGAAGGTGACCGTTGTCTGGAAAAAAAAAATCATTTTCTTGGGATTCATTCCGGATTTATAATTTTGAGTAGAGTTATGATTTTAATTTATATATTTATACAAATTAATTTGTGAAGTCTATTTTAATTCTCGTATGCAAATTTTATATTCATTCTTGTGTTTCAAATTTCTTATAAAATTTGTGAAGATGAAGACGAGGGCAATAATGATTAATTTATAATTATCATTGAAATTAAAATGCCTACCAAATTGTCAAAAACTCAACTAAGCTTATCTGGACAAATACTATAGGCCACTATAGTTAAATTATTACCTTATATCATAGCTTCACGTAATATGTAAAACATAATCCAATCAAATAAGAGAGTAATAATTTAAAGTATTTCCATAATTTATCTAACACTGATGTCTACAATATACCAAACACGATTTTGTTTGTTATAACAATAGAGTATAACTTATATTCAATTTTTTTAATGTAAACTACTAGAAAACGAAAGGTGAGATTATACCTTTACTTTTATTTAAAGAAGGAATATTTATATTTATTTAAATAACAAGTTGTTGACTAATCATAGTAAGCTCAAAACTTTTTCTTCATTCTCTCATTAGAAACTCAAATTTTCATTCAACAGACTGATCCTTATTCTGATTTCCAGTAATAAATACTTTTTGAACTTAATCCACAACAAACTGACGAATGATATCATTTGTTCTATTTTACGTGAGAGACACGCTTGCAAGAGATAATTTTACGGTGCGACGGGGTATAAATTGAACATTGACATTTGACACTTTAAAAGATGTGGGTGTAATTTGTTCTAAGTTGTACCCTGCCACATGCATGTGACCGTCTCATATAAATTTTTGTCTTTAATTTGAAATACTATATGTTTTAATATTTAAATATATGACGCGTGAAATATAGAAATAAAAAATCAAATGAATCATTATAATTTCGAATTCTCGTGTTAAAAGTAAAAAAAAAATCAAATAAAAATACGAAAAGTGAAACAAAGTAATAGAACTGAACAAATTGGGAAAGCCTATACACATTAAAATCGTAATATAATATTTAATTCAATTAAAAATCGTTTAACACAAGAAGTTGATATTTTGTTCATCGGATTGCTGTGCAATTTAACAACATTCGTGTAATTTATTTTTCTAAAACGTTCAACTTATTTTATCTTGAATAAATTGATCGTTTTATTTTAAATAAGTTGAATGTTAAAAAATAATAAATTATATATTTTTAAAATTACATTTAAATTGCACGTGCAATTAGTATATTTTGGTAAGAAAGTAAATGTCACTCTACATAATTGGATTCGATTACTGGCTGCCATACTATTCATATCCCTACACAGATACCAGATTTTACAGAACGGACGAACACGCCATCATTCAACGGTTAAAACTCAGCCCCCCGGGCTTATCTACCACCAACACCATAATTCCGCCGCACCTCCGCCGTAGACCCACCGCCTCCACCGCCAATAGCACCGCCATCTCAAAAAGTGGAAAAACCTAAACGCAGTTACGATATAGACATACATTTATTCAGGTAGCAGCTAGGTGCGATCAGATTTTTGTGTCAAATTGGTTGTAACGATTTCACTTCACTCCGATCATCCGATTCACCTAACAAACAGACGCATCGAGAATGCCGTCGTTGAGAAGGAGAAAGCCCACCGAAGACGAACCGACCCGAATACCCGATCCGGAGGAGAAAAAGCCCGATGTTCGGAAGCCGAAGCAGAAGAAATGGTCCTGCCTGGATAGTTGCTGCTGGTTTATTGGTTGCATATGTGTTGTGTGGTGGGCGCTGTTGTTTTCATACAATATGATGCCTTCTTCATTTCCACAGTATGTCACTGAGAGGATAACGGGGCCAATGCCCGACCCGCCAGGGGTGAAATTGAAGAAAGAAGGGTTGCAGGCGAAGCATCCGGTGGTTTTCGTGCCTGGAATTGTGACAGGAGGGCTTGAGCTGTGGGAGGGGCATAGTTGTGCTGATAATTTGTTTAGGAAGAGACTGTGGGGAGGCACATTTGGTGAAGTTTACAAGAGGTGAGCAATTCTGTGTTTTTTGGTGGTTTAATTTTGTTGTGTAGATGGAATCTCTTTCATTTTATGGAGTTGCGTGAGTTGGTAACAATTGGCTGTTTGATCTTAAGGAGTGATTTAAAGTGGTGGATTACTTGGGAAACGTGTGGATTTGATCCTTATTTATAAGGTTTGTGGTAGCCATTAAAGGTTAAAATATTTGAAATTTAATGCTGCTTTTAATATGGCAATATAATTTACAGTATCTGGATTAAAGCCTCATCACATTGATCATCTGTAAGGGAATATGAAAAATACTGTACGTTTTAGTATTCAGGGCATCAGATTTCAAGTTTGAAGCTGTGTTTAAATGTTTTTGACTTTTAAATAGAAGTATTTGTCTTGTGAGGGGATGTTTGTTTAGTAGAAAAAAACCAATGTGTTTCTTGGTGGTCTTAACATTAGTATATTAGCTGGAATAATCCATTTCTGCTAGTTGCTTCCAGATATTTTCCTGGAATTTACTTGCACTTTATCATGGTTTAGAGTATACTGAAGTGGTAGATTGAACAAGAATACAGTAACGTCAACCTTTCTGCATGCTTGATATATGTACAATAAGTGATTGCTTTGCTAACTAATGCGGAAAATTATTAATTGGCAGTAACAACATCACGATGAGTGAATTAAATTCATAGATTAATTGGGGAAGAATCATATATATGGCTCTGAAACTTTAGGGTTGTGAATAATAGATCAAAAGTTTAAACTTTGACAATATGTGTGTTATTTTGGATATGTTGGCAGGATTTAATATGTGATCCTTTTGCTATTGAATTGAGTAGTTTTATTATCACTCACTGCTAATTGAGTGGATTTCTGTTGCTCTTTATTGGATGGGGGATTCTCAGTTTGTGTGGTTCATCAAAAGGCAATATATTGTTAGAGCTGGAACTGGATGTAAACTGGAATTACTGACTGATTGGAGTGTGAAAGAGCAATAACTTGTACTAACCATCATTTTAACTGCTAAAACTAGCCAGACTTTTATTTCTTCACACTGACTTCATCTTTCACAAAGTCACATTACCTGACACTTTATGCTGGTTTCTCCATTTTCTGAAATGGGATTAGGTGTGATTTGTAATGCTTATACCTAGTAGTTCAGTGAAAACCATATGTTCTGGAAATAACAGCCAGCATGAGGCGATACCAGTATTTTTGTTATAATTGTTCTATTTAGCAGATTATGAGTTATACGATTTCCTTGAAACATGATCATAGGCAATGCATATGCAAGAACTTATACCTGATAACTTTATCTGGGAAACAAATCAGTTATATCTTGCATCTTATGTATGATATGGTTCTCTTAATCTTTTATTTTTTGGTAGACCTCTATGTTGGGTGGAGCATATGTCATTGGATAATGAAACTGGTATGGATCCACCTGGTGTAAGAGTCAGGGCTGTCAGTGGTCTTGTTGCTGCAGATTACTTCGCTCCAGGATATTTTGTCTGGGCTGTTCTGATCGCTAACCTAGCTCGGATTGGGTATGAAGAGAAAACAATGTACATGGCTGCATATGATTGGAGGCTTTCATTCCAGAACACAGAAGTACATTTTTAACTCATCAATCTTGTGTTCATGTGAGGTTTATTCATAAAAAAATTGGTTTTTGTCGTTCGTCTGATGTCATATTTACTCTCAGGTGCGAGACCGGACATTAAGCAGAATGAAAAGTAATATCGAACTGATGGTTGCTACAAATGGCGGTAACAAGGCAGTAATCATTCCACATTCCATGGGTGTTATATACTTTATGCATTTTATGAAGTGGGTAGAGGCGCCTGCTCCAATGGGTGGAGGAGGTGGGCCAGATTGGTGTGCTAAACATATAAAGGCTGTGATGAACATAGGTGGGCCACTTTTAGGTGTTCCTAAAGCTGTTTCTGGGCTTTTCTCTTCAGAGGCAAGAGATATTGCTGTTGCCAGGTAAATTTAGATATATGAACTTCTCTTTTGCTGTTCGAATTGGTTTACTGATAGTGAATTTTTGGTGAATTGAATTGTAGGGCCATTGCGCCTGGTGTCCTAGACAAGGATTTATTTAGAATCCAAACACTGCAGTACATAATGAAGATGACCAGGACATGGGATTCAACAATGTCGATGATACCAAAAGGTGGGGATACCATTTGGGGTGGACTTGACTGGTCACCCGAGGAAGGCTATGCTGTAAGCAAAAGAAAAGAAATTATCAATCAAACTGAGAAGGCAGTCCATGCTGAAGATGGAAATGTTGAACAGAAAGTAAAACACGCTCATTATGGAAGAATGATATCCTTTGGAAAAGACATAGCCGATGCAGATTCTTCTGAGATTGAGAGAATTGATTTTAGGGTAACAATTCTGGATTTCTTCATATTATTATTGATAAGGATGTACTCCTCCCAAAACTTTTGATAGTAATATCTAATGGTTGGATAACTGTGCTAGCTTAGATAATTAATATTGATTTTAATTAAAGGAGTGACAATGTCTCAATTTTGTGCAGGGTGCTGTAAAGGGCAACAACATTGCAAATAACACTTGTCGTGATGTGTGGACAGAGTATCATGACATGGGTATTAGTGGCATCAAAGCTATAGCTGAATACAAAGCTTACACTGCTGGAGATATTTTGGATTTGCTGAACTACGTTGCCCCCAAGATGATGGAACGTGGTAGTGCACATTTTTCTTATGGGATTGCTGATAATTTGGATGACCCCAAGTATGAACACTACAAATATTGGTCCAACCCATTAGAAACAAGGTGAGACAATGAGCGTTTAATATTTTCTTTTATCTTTGTTCTCTCCGATGATTAAATATTGACATGATAAAAAATGAAGGTAGCTGAAATGAGTATGTTGGGATTGGTGTGAGGACTCACATAATTAGATAAAATAAGTAATGTATGCATTTAAAAGAAAACGAGGGTAAGCCCAATGATGGTAGGTTCCCCAATATTCTTGTAGAAAGTAGAGATTTATTAATGCACACTAAAAGAGAAAAAGGAAAACCTAAAAACACTTACAAAGAAACTTCTAAAGAAGAGATGTGTTATACTTGAATATTAATGATAACATGTGTCTCAATTGAACACGATGACGAGATATAAGCTAAATAGCCAGCCCCACAGAGTGGGATAAACACTCAATTTCTTGTGCCCCATATACATATTCATTCATATATGTACTATACGACTTGATTTAAAGATCAACAGATAAGATGACAAAAGATCAGATAACTCTTCTTTCCTAATGGTGTCTTCAGATGGAACACATTGTATTTTTTTAGAAAAAAAATAGCTGATAAATTATAGAAAAGGAACAAATTTTAAAGACATTGCATCTATTGCCACAATTTTAACATTTCTATTAACAATATGGTTTTGCAGGTTACCTAATGCTCCAGACATGGAGATATTCTCCATGTACGGGACTGGGATCCCAACAGAACGAGCCTATGTGTACAAACAGGTTCCAGCTGCTGAATGCTACATCCCATTTCAAATCGACACATCAGCAGCAGAAGGAGATAAGGATAGATGCCTAACAGATGGCGTCTTTACAGTTGATGGTGATGAAACCGTGCCTGTTTTAAGTGCAGGCTTCATGAGCGCCAAAGGGTGGCGTGGAAAAACAAGGTATAATCCTTCAGGAATTAAAACTTACATAAGGGAGTGCGATCATGCTCCTCCTGCTACTCTTCTAGAAGGCCGTGGGACCCAGAGTGGCGCTCATGTTGATATAATGGGAAACTTTGCTTTGATTGAGGACATTATGCGCGTTGCTGCTGGTGCTACAGGAGAGGAGTTGGGTGGTGATCGCGTATTTTCAGACATATTCAAGTGGTCTGAGAAGATTGACTTACCTCTATAAATTAAAATGTCCTGCGACTCAGGTATCTCGTTCTCCAACCTATATGATTGACTTCTATGGCTTCATTTGTAAATTATGGATAAGGAGTTTCAGTAGGGATGATCTTTGCTACAATCTTGGATACAATGGCTGCAGTTTAGCATCGTGGTTGGGGATTCTGTTCTGCTAATTATATCCTATGCTGCACTTTATACCCTGTTTGCCCGATACCTCCGATTAGAGTAGGTACATGGTAGTGCATTTGGAACTCTATTATTTTATGTACCATGATAGGTTAGCACAAGGGGAATTAATGATAATACGTAGAAACTCAATGTTGCTAGTATTGCTACATCAGTTTGTATTTTTCGACATGACCTAATTTACTTTGATTCTTTTGAACTTTTTGTTCTTTGGATCATATTATGATGTTGTAATATTTAGTGTTGATTTAGTTACATATTTGCAGGATGACTATTTCTTTTCTCCCTCTCTCTGGATAGTGATTGCTTCTATATTAACATTGTGATATTTGAATCCTGGATTTAAGTTTATTTTTACAGATGAAATACCAGGAGTTCAAGGCACAACTCTGAAGATCATATTTTCCTTTTTGGATATAAGTTTGGTTAATTCAAGAGATGTCAAATGGTTAACACTACTTGATTGGGAATGAAATTAAATTTATCCAACAGGTTAATACAATTCAATTTTGAAATGAATGATTTTCAAATCCACCAAAATCGTTAAAAAATTAAGTTGCACATGAGAATTATAGAGTCGGTCTCCCATGAACAAGTTTCATACCATGAAATTAGATTATTTGACTCATTTTACCTATTTTAATACATTTTTTCAACTCACTAAATTTGATATGTATTATACCCTGGATAATTTCACATGTCCATGAATTAAAAATTAATTTCATAGAATGAAACTTGTACACCCTAAAATTTGTCGAATTATAGATCTCAAATTTCACATCGTTCAAAACAACACTTGGTGTTTTCAACTTTGAGCATTTTGGAAGAAAACTTTTTCCAAACCTCATTGAAAAATATTTGTTATACATATATTGTATCCATTATAAAATATTTTATGTGCCTTAACTTTTTTTATTAATACAAAATATATAACTAATATGTAAGTTTTAAAAAATTATATAAATTAATTCACCTAAAAAAATATTAAATCTTGATTTGAAATAGATAAATAAATAAGAACATAACAACATTAATATAATTACTGCAAATTTCATAAAATGTTTTAAAAACACATTAATCCGAACTGTTCCACTAAGTCGTTCCTATTGGCGTGATATCCTATCCTGGAGATTCACCAATAATGGGATCTACTCTACGAAATCTAGTTACTTTGATGCTTCTGAGCATGTGGGCTCCACTATCCCAGGACAATGGGCGAGATACATTGACATAAAATTTGGGTGCTCAGGGTTATCCCGAAGATTAAAGTCTTTTTATGGAAGACTATATTCTATCATTCCTACTAGGATTAATCTTATTGGCAGGGTTGTGGATGTGGACCCTTTTTGTTCGAGGTGTGGTGGGGAGGTTGAGACAACGAAGCATGTGTTTAGGGATGGTTGACATGTTGGACGATGAGACTTTCTGTCTGTTTGTGACTATTTTGTGGACTTTGTGATTTGCCTAAAATGTGTTCGTGTTTCAGGGGAATAAGTTACTTGTACGGGAGGTGGTGGATAGTGCGACTGCACATCGTAGGGATTATTTGGCAGCCCAACCGGCTGTAGTTGTGAAGCCATATGGGGGTAGGCGGGTGTGATGGTGTGGAGTCCTCCGAGACAGGGACGGTTGAAGCTTAATAAAGATGCTTCAGTTCGACCTGGCCTTGGTTCTGGAATAACTGGTGTTCTTCGTGATCATGGAGATCGTGTGAGATGGTGTTATAGGGAGATATGTGATTATGTGTTGGTGGATGTTGCAGAGGCTTTGACGATTAGACGTGGGATGAAGTTCGCTAGAGATAATGAGGTTCGTGATCTGTTGGTTGAGCCTGATGCTCAAATTGTGATTTATGCCTTACTCGACCCGAGGCATGATCTCAATTATGTTGGGACTATTGTTCGAGACATTCGAGATTTGGTTGTGGACTTTGATAGGTTATCTTTGCTTGGATTAGAAGAGCCGAAAACTCTGTGACTCATTTACTTGCTTTTTATGCTTTTATTTCTGCTATTGTTTTTTTCTCAGTCCATGTTCCAGATCATATTGTTGCTAATGTGGAAGCCGATTTTCCGACTGTTAATTAATATTTATATTTCCTGAAAAAAAATGCTATTAAGAAATAAAGAAAATAATTAAAATAGGTGAAGTATTGCATGCACGTGTGTCGTATACAATGCATAGTGTATTTTAAAATTATAAAATTTATTGTACTAAAATATGCAACTTTTTTACACAGAATCGTGATACACTCAATAAAATATTAATACTGAATTATATAATTATAAAAATCTGAAAAGGGTGGAAAGCCACATCTGAAAGAAAGTAAAATAATTAGGGCAATTATTCAGTCATAAATTTGGATTTACTTTCTTTTGACTCGCAAAGAAAAATGGATTAGAATTATTTGTTTCAAGCTGTAAAAGAAATAAAGATGAGCAGAAAATAGTTTTAGCTTGCAGAAATGCTTATTGCTGAATGCATATATATTTCCGTATAGGCATTGTTTCCTGATCCGGCGCGTGGCAGTAACCCCCAAAACGCCAAGCCGCACCCGCCGTGTTTGATTAACAAACCCTATTGCCTCCACCTGCTGCTGATCTCTCATTGTATTTTCTGCTAGGTATGTTCCTCAAATCCTCTGTGCATGTAAACAATTTGTTGTTTTATGTATTGATTCCATGGTTAGATTACAGTTTTCGACAATTTTCTAGGGTATACAGCTGAATATAAACAAAACTAGATTTTGGGGGAATATGTGCCTTTGCTATTGCAATAGTTTGTAAACCATGTCATTGTCTTTTTTTTTTTTTAGGTTAATCCAAATGGCGTGGAAACCGTTATTTCTTTATTCATATTTTTTTATCTTTTTTACTTTTTTTGTTTTTTTTGTTTTTTTAATATGGTGATGAGTTTTACGATGAACCCATTCTTTTGAGTTGAAGTTGTTAATTTGTCAAGGCAATATAGTTAAGATAACTTTAAATGGTTATTGGAAACTAGAGTAATCTGCTGCCGCATTGCTTAGCTAGGTTTTTTTTTGTGGGTTTTCTGTTTGCTCTGTTGATTGCAGTGAAATGTTGAAGCTTTACCAAATTAATTATGTTTTGATATTTCGTTAGTCTAATGTTGTCTTCAAGTCTGATATATACCTTAGCAAGACACATGTAACTCGACCGGGTAATATAATGTATTTCTAGTTCTCGTGAAAGTAATTTACAGGGTAAAATATGTATATATTTTTGTTGTTCTCATGGAAGATTAGCTTTCCGATGAAAAATTTTGAACCCTTTCTTACTTTCGTTTTATATTATCTATGTTCACAAATCTATGTTTTTTGAACTGTATTAGACATGAATATTAAGCAATGATTTTATCAAAGTTTCATTCATGTTCGGGCTTGAAGTGTAATTTTAATGTTCGTTAGTTAAGATTCAACCTGTTGAACTCAAATATGAACTTTATGAGCATTTATTTTTCGTTCATCTTATCCATGTTTGTCGAGCCCCATTCCTTGAAAGTCTGTTATAACTGATGAATAACTATGATTCCACATTAATGCTGGAGGTACAGGGAAATTTATAGACTACCGTCGAGGATTATGTTTGATTCTATCATTACTATGTTTCCTAGTTTAGTTGTTCTATATTAAGTAGGTAGATGGTACTTTATGATTTTATTATTTTGCTTGATTCACTTGTAACCATAGGTCTTTTTCCCACTATAAGTATGGGAGTCTTGACACAATATATGAATTCCCTACTCCACTATCTCTTTTACACGGAATCTATACGACAACTTTCCCAAATAATTTAATAAGAAATGTATTCAGAATAATTTTACAAGAAACGACTCGTGTGCACGTGCGACTTTTTTTCTTTCTTTCTCAAACTCCTTCTGCTGCAGCTTCTTACTTGGTTTTGCATTGCATATTTGAGTGCAAGCTATCTATGTGCTCTAACTCTGCGCGCAACTGCTCTAGGTGTCGCTTGAGGATTATGTTTGATTTTGTCATTACCATGTTTCATAGTTGTATTATGTTAAGTAGGTCGATCATATTTTTATTATTTCTTTACATTGACTGTAGCCTATGTCTTTCTCCCACTATAAATAAGAGAGTCTCTATATCAATAATATTAACGCAATACATGGATTTCTTACGCTACTATCCCCTTTTCAACTATCATCTGTGACTCGTTTCTCCTTCACGGAGTGAATGTGCTGCCTTTCGGATGTACTGAGATAATCTAAGGTTAACAGAGTGTTGCTTTCCCATATATTTCTCTGCAAGAGAACAGTTTAGACTGTCTCTGATCTTTCCGCTTGTTGGATGCTGTTTACACAGTTGCATTTGCACGAGTTTCAGATCGATAGTTTTATTGAGATTCTGGGTAATAGCAGGTGTACTTTAGAGAATTCACTCATATGTATAGATATAGCCATCTGGTATGACCATGAGAAATCTACCTTGATGAATGTCCTGAATTATCATTGCTCCACTTTTTTTAAAAATTTTGTCTTCATTATCCTTGTAATACAAAGACATTTGGCTATACTGTTTGTTATCTTTGCAGTTTATTGTCTGAACCTGGGTCCAAGTTATTCTCATACATCTGTTGGAGTCTTGGAGATGAATATGCAGCAGGTTGGGCAACCAAGGTCCTCGATTGAAGGATATGGGCACCATAAAATTGAAAGAGATGCTGCAACTAGGTTTGATAGTATGTATCAGACTGGGAGCAGCACTAATTTTTGTAAGAGATAATATTTTGTCTATAACTGGATAATCTAACTCAATTGTTTTTTTAGGTAAAGGAGAATTATTTCAATCAAATTCTCGTGATCGATTGATATATATAACAACATGCCTCGTTGGGCATCAAGTGGAAGTCCAGGTTGTAGATGGATCTGTATTCTCTGGAATTTTTCATGCTACCAACGGCGAGGATTTTGGTATGCCAAAGTATTGCTGTATGTGTTTTGTATAAAAGCAAATTGAACGTTCTTCTTGATGGATAATCTTTTTGTTGTGTAGGAATTGTTCTGAAAATGGCACAGTCAATTAAAGATGGTTCTCAAATTTCAAATGGTCCCACCAAGCCTCCTTCTAGGACTCTGATGATTCCTGCTAAAGATCTTGTGCAAGTCATAGCGAAGGTTTGATGCATGTTCTGTCAATAATAATTTCTTGTTATTTTTAATCAATTGGATTGCTATATCCAAATTTGCATGAGAATTACTTTCCTTATATATATATATATATATATGTATATTTCACAGCTTTTTTCTTTATTGTAAAGCAACATATTCTGCCGACATGGATTTCTATAATTGGATTTAAATCATAAATAGTTTTCGTTATTGACTTGGAACAGGGTGTGCCTGTTACAAGGAATGGGTTGACTAATGAGCTCCAACATGAAAAGCAACAAGAGCTCATGACAGATTCATGCATATCACGATCTGGGCATGTAGAAGTTGGAAGAGAACTGGAGCGTTGGATCCCTGATGAAAATGATCTAGGGTCTCGGTGCCCCGAATTGGAGAATATATTTGATCGTTCATGGAATAGGTAGCCAAACCACATTTCTTCATGAAGTTTGGATAAACATGATGACTCATTCTTGGCATATGTGATATCGGATAACACTTAACCTCTCTTTCATGTTCGATTACTTTGGCAACGAACCTTTTAGAAATCGTAGTGGACTTTATGCATGGGTGTTTAATTTTTTAAGATCACCATTTATTCAGGCAAAGTTGCTTCAGGCGGTTCAGTCAGGCTTGTTTTATATGATACTACTTTGACTTGTACAATACTTAACTGCATATCAGGGGCTGGGATCAGTTTGAAGTAAATGAAACTTTATTTGGAGTTAAGAGCACATTTAACGAGGATCTTTACACAACGAAGCTTGAAAGAGGTCCTCAGATGAGAGAAGTAGAAAGAGAAGCCCAAAGGATAGCTCGAGAGATTGAGGGCGAGGAAACCTATGATCTTCATCTTGCAGAGGTTGGACAGTGACTTGGTTAACTGTTTTTTCGTCTTCCTTCTAGTTTCTACTTTCCATTTTGTTTATCTCAATCATATTAATTTTGTAGGAAAGAGGTATTCAACTTGATGGTAATGTTGAAATGGATGAAGAAACTCGTTTTTCTTCTGTCTTCCGGGGAAACAATGACAGTGGATATGAAGAGATTGAGGACATAGTATTTGATTCAAGAAATAATGAAACATTTGGAGGTGGGAAAACTAGCGATGGAGCTCAAGTGTCATCAAGTTCTTCCCTGATGGTATTTCTTAATTTCTAAAATGTTATTTCCTTGTTATTATATCTGGCATCATTATTGGTGTACTATCATTTACCATTGAACCTACTAGTTTCCAATAGCATTTCCTATGTTTTCCTTGTAGGGAGATAGCCAATCTTCTCGTACTGCTACCATCAGGGATGTGCATCAGTCAGGATTTGAGGATCATGCTGAACAACTTCCTAAACATTCATCTTCAATCGATTCTTGCAGGTTTATTATTTACATCTGATATCTATGTTGTGCCTAAAATATCTGTAATACTTGTGTGATTCTTCTGAAAACCGAGATTATGCTATTTTTTTATTTGTTAGAAGTTTGAAGTGCTAGCTCTTGGTTAAAGAATTCCCATTGGTGTATAATATTGAATATTTACTTCAGGGTTCGTGATGACACATTAATTGGACATCCTGGGACCAATTACCACAAGGAGTACAAAGAAAAGCAAAAGGTGAGTGTTTGTTGACTTCTCTGATTCTGGATGGTGTTTCCCTGCTAAGATTGTTGCTTGAATCTCGTAACCACTTCCTTTTCTGTGCAGTTACTTGATCAGAGCCAATTATGTAATGCTGAGGGTGAGTGAACTCTTCTATTTATCCTGGCTTTATACTTGCATATGGTCCATATAGCAGCTGCTCTTTTATTTGAAAAACTTTCAATGAGTTTTCTTTTGTTGTTTGAAATGGGTGGCTGATGTTGGAGGCCTGTATTTTTCTTTTTAAGCCTTTGCATTGGTTAGCATTAACTGTAAACATTATTGTCAATCGGAAATTCCTATAAAGTTCTATTCAATTTTTTAATACAAGTTGTAGGCTTGTCATATCCCCTTGATATGCCTATTATGTCCTGTGTTTATATTACATTTTTGTTTTTTGTCCGAGATATGTACAATGTAAGCATTAAGAATTTAAGTTGATGTGATTACATGCACAGATTCACACTCATTGCTGAGATCAAAGAAAGAAAGCTATGACACCGTTGGATTGTCTGCCCATGCTACTGCATTTGATCCATCACATGTATCGCACAAAGTTCAGGAAAAGTCAGGTTCTTCTAATGAGTTATCAGAGAGTAAAACACCTCCTAATACACGAGGAACTGCAAGTTCTCTTACCCTGCCCAGTAGTTTAGCATCATCTAGTTCATTGTCTTCGGAGAAGTCGACACTAAATCCACATGCGAAGGTTGGTCACTAGAAGGAGACTTTACAATTTTTATTAGTGGCATCATAATTTAGTTCCCTTTTCCTGTCATACTTCTACCATGTGTCTGATGCATCTTTCTGCAACTCTCTTGTTCCTCTTGCTAATCTGGCAGGAATTTAAATTTAATGCGAGTGCGAAGAGTTTCATTCCATCTCAGGTACCTCTGAGGCCATCTTCTCCAGTTGCAGATACGCCCTTCTATTACCCAACTATGCATGGAATGCCTGTTGGTGTTGAGGTGAATACACATTTCTCTACTGCTACTTGATCTCCCCATTACCATTCGCTTTCATCTTTTCTTTGATGATGTAGAAGTTTAGCTGTGATTAACATGATTCAATGTTTTTTTTGCAAATTGTTCTCACATCAGCAATTAAACCTGTATTTTGGTTTTAAATATAACTCATGATGCTTCCTTTATTCATTAAGTAGCAAAGTAAACCTCCAATTCTATAAAAAGGGGGAAACAGAAAAAAGAATGCAATAGAAGAGTAGTACTGTGTCAAAAGCTTTAATCATTAATTTTTTTTTATGTATTCTGGTTATATAGGTTGCAAAACATAGCTGTTAATTTGTTAGGGAGCGGGACTGGAAATTAATTCTCTAGTCAATCCGCATCATGTTATTTTTCGTTGTTATCTTGATCATTATATTCTTCTCACTTTTGTAAGTTAACTAATTTATGCCGATTTCATTTTTGGTGGTTACTTATTTATGCAGATTGGACCTCCTTTTGCACCGCAGCAGCCTGTTTTTATCAGTCCACAGGGTGCACCTATGGCACAGCCGTATTACCATCCAAATGGACCTCAGGTTTGTCATATTTGTTTGCTGTGGGAGGCTTTTGCCCGTTTTTTATTGTGTTATTGAATTTTAACTGAATTTTTATACAATATGGACAGCAGATGATGATAGGACAACCTCGGCCTGGTCTGTACATGCCAACATATCCTCATGTAAGATAATTTTTTCTTCTTTCTGTTTTTCTACTTCTCTATGTTCTTAGGGCTACTGCAAGAAATGATAGCTCATTGAAGATTCTGGACTATTTTGCATTATTTTAAAAATCTTTTGAAATACAACATACTCTACTCAAATCTAGGATTTTCCTTTTCTTTCCAACTGCAATGTAAGTTAAAAGTATCTTGTTATATGCATGTATATACATAACTCGATCTTCCACCTTTTTTTCTGGGCTGAACCAACTTCAATGTTGTGCTTGGTGACATTTGCTTGGGTGAAGCTTATAAGAAATACATACCCAAAAAAAAAAAAAAGTCTACAAACTTTTTGGATACTGACTGACAGAGAACTGATAGGCCAATGGTCTGAAAATTTTCTGGTTAACCTACTTAAAAGGGGAATTTTTTTGTTCTGAAAATTTATATCAACTAGTTCACTTCTTTATTTGCTATTCTGATAGGCCAATGTCTAATTTGCCAACTTTTAGTATTACTATTCATTCATATCATATTGTTGTGAAGGGAATGCAATACAAATGAAGGGATTTTCGGTAAATCATGATAAAGAGCAATATAGATGTTCCATTTTTCGGGAGACAGATTCTCTGGCAAGGCTGCTTGGGGATGAATTTTTGGCGAGAACCCAGCAGCTTCTGAAATATCGAAGAGCTGGAGACCGTATACGGATTAGGAGATCTATTCCTTCGTTAGCAATTTTCTGAGCCACACTGGAGTCTCTTCTAACATAGAGAGCAAATTTCTTTCTTCTTTTGCCTTTGGTTTGTTACTAATTCTTCCTTCTCTTACTCACCCTGCCCTCCTTTGGCGTGTTTGTTTTTCTGGAAGTATGCTTGCTAGTGATTATTTATGTTGTATTGAGACGTGGAATAAAACTTTGTTTCTGGGAAATTCTCACAGAAGATAGTAGTTTTGAACTCATTTTGCAAGGTTGTATTTGATACAGTTGTAATGATTATACTTGGTTGCTGAACATTTGAATTTTAAAATAAATAGCTTAGGCCTCTCTCCCCCACACACGCTCTCGATTTACAATATGTGCCTGCATATGTCAATGCCAAGCAGTATAAGCCGATAAGGCGATTCTTTGTCGGAGCAGGCGAAGAAGCTTTGAACTAGCTAAAAGCCCAAGAAAGGTTCAATGTTTGATGTGTTTATAGTGCTTGATCATTCTTTGCTGGTGAATTGGGTACGTTTTGCGTTTGGTATGCTAGGCAGCTTCTCGAAGCAGTATTACAGAGATGTCGCGACTTTCAACAGTATTAAACGGCAGTGCCTGTGTTCTGTTGTTAAGGTGAAGCCAATTTTTTTTGTTGAAAAAGTTTTGGCTTTGAAACTGTGTGAGCTTAATGAAGTATAATTCATGATAAATGGGTTCCCAAAGAAATAGGTCTGCTTCCTCACTTTTTGGAAACAGGCGTGATCCTGAATTTCATTCTCTAATTAAGAATTCCCACACCTGTTGCACATTTTTTTCATAGTGTTCAATCAATTATGCATCTATATTTAATTATATTTAACTTTTTTCAACTGGTTCGTAATTCAAATAAACAGACAATCATTGAACAAGTACCATTGTAAGAGACTAATTTTACAATCTCCTCGCAAAAATTATGTTCAATGCACCAACCATTCATGTTTGGGTACAATATACGTGCATGATGCCCGCGAGACCAAGTCTTGTATGCACTCAAGTACATCGTGTACCCATAATGCATTTTAGAAAGATATAATTTGTTATACTGAAAGGTGAAATTTGTTTACATTGAACTGTGCAACTATTAATATGAAAAAATAGTTACACGGTTCACTATAAATAAATTGAATGGTACATTAGGATGCACATGAGACTCACCCCAAAACTTGAATAAGGAGAGTCATCCCTGGCTATGTTTTGGATATGAAGCATGAAAATATGTAATGGATTTTGGTTTGTCTCATCACTTGATGTACTTTGTGTGATAATTTGGAGATGATTTTGCAAAAATATACGTCTTTTCTACACTACTTTTTGATGATGGTACATAGGTACAATACTATGATTATGTTTTATGATATTATGATTACTGAATAAAATCAAATGCATTGAGATGTGAATTTCAAAAAAGAAAAAAGTAATAAGAGATGCTTGATTGAGGGATTTAAATGTGAATGAAATAAAACATGTTTCAGTGTGTAGGTATCCTTTTATGAATAATATTTCACATATTATATGAACCATTACTCATCATTTTGATCTTGAAAGGAATGAATTTTTTTTTTGAAAGCAATCAATTATAATACTTTTTGAGTAGGTCTAGTGTAAAAAATTTTTATGTATGAAAATCTATAAAATTATCCTAAATCAACCATCTACACCCTACACACTAAATAATAAACCCTAAATTATGACCTACTAGTTTAGTGCCCGCGTGTTACACGATTTTCTAATTAAAAATTACAACATTTTCAATAAATAATATATTTAATAATTAAAAATATAAATATGTACATAAATTCACTAAATATGAATTAATAATTTTTTAAGGTGTTTATTAGTAAATTTTCTTAAACATTGGGATAAGATTATTGAATCAAATATTATTTATCCATGTTAGTATGAAGTTGAAACCCTCAAATCAAAACAAAATAAATCGACTAAAAAAAGATTAATAAATTAATTAACATTTAATAATTAAAAAAAAGTGAATGAATTATAATATAAAATACTTTTTCCACATAAAATATGTTAAGATATACATAATAGCAATTATAAAATAAAATTATTTATTAAGAAATTAATAATTAAATATAATTCACACTAATACATTTAGAATGAATATTTTATTTATCTTAAATTAAGTCAAACATTACAAAAATTACCAAAAAAAAAAATTTGAATAATATTATATAGTTAAATAAAACATAAAATAATAAATATGAATTACACATTTTATAAAAATAACACATAAAAATGACACGTGTAATCAAATTTCTCATTGAATGACACATAAGTTAAATTAACATGGAGTTGACATATCATGAAAAAAAACTCCCTATTAATATATAGAGGGATATATAGGGGACAAGGGATTGTTTAGGATATACAAAAATAGAATTACACATATGATTTATTTTTAGTTACATGTATGATTTATTTTTAATGACATGTACACCAAACTTCTCCTAGAATGACACATAGATTAAATCAATGTAGAATTGACACATCATCAATGTATGAAAATCTATAAAATTACCCTAAGTCAACCATCTACACCCTACACACTAAATAATAAACCCTAAATTGTGACCTATTCGGGCCGGGTGAACCATGAATCACTTGGGCTGAGTGAACAATTAACCACTCAATTTTGTCTTACCTTCACCAATTACAGAATTTTATTATAAATTAAAGTTTTTTCATGTATAAAAATTTTCATACTAGACTTTGTCTAGTTTCTTAAGATAATCAATTACAATAACTCCAAATACAAAATTTGATTATAAATTAAAGTTTTTTATGTATAAAAATTTTCATACTAGACTTTGTCTAATTTCTTAAGATAATCGATTACAATAACTACTTCTACCATGGGCATGTAGCAACATCATTTCGTTTCACTGTAGATCAGAACCGCAATCACCACAAGAGGGATCATCCGAAACAACCGCAATCACAACAAGAGGGGGATCATCCAAACAGCAACCGAAACCGCAACAAAAGAGAATAAATTTTCTCTTTCTATGTTTCGACCCCGTGACCTCGAGCCTCAAGTGGTGGAGCTTTAACCACTTGAGCTATCCACGCTCGAGTGAAAGGTATGAATTTTGATAGCCTACAAAAAGTCGTTTTAATATTTACCATCTTTTGCGCTAAAAAAATATTTATCATCTTTCATTTTTTAATAAGATAAATGTAAATTGCGCTAAAAAAATAAGATAAATATAAATTATAGTCATTCTTTGACATGAATCAAACATCACCCCTATAATTGGTATATTCATCATCATTTCTCCTCACATACCAAGCACCTCATGGAAAATGAGAATGTTCGTTGAAATATAACAAGATTTTTTTTTTTTTTTTTTTAAAGAAAGAATAAAACAACATTTTTAGTTAACGGTACTGATGTAAATAGTTTAATGAAGTTGCTGGGACGAAATGTGAGTCACTATTTATCTAATAAAATAAATTTAACAAGTTATTATATAGGGAAGGAAATAAAATATTTTTTATGCATATGCATATAGATATAGTGATAAATATTAATAATATATATTTTATAGAAAAACGCATACAGGGTCCCACTATCTCAGTTATTAATTTATTTGAATTTGATATCAAATTGATTTTTTTAGAATCCAAAGTTTCATACATATTTTGAATTTTAAGCTTATTACTTTAATAAAAGAGATATTCAGGATTCATTTTTTGATTTATCTGTTGACTTGTTCAACTTCAAAATAAAAAAAATTAAACGCTGATTTCCAAATCGTTTGAGAAAAGAAAAGAAAAAAAAATCGCGTGAGTTTTTCATTCATGCACGTGTACTGTGCACTTATATTAAAATAAATAATTTATTATATTAAAAATATAGTTGATTTACACTGAATGTATAACTATTTTTTCATATTAATAATTGCACAGTTTAATGTAAATAAATTGTATATTTAAATCTTTCATCGTTCCGAAAAAAACGTCTTGACACCTTCTTTATTATCGAAGTTTTTTTGTGGCGAAGTTGTTTATTAATATTTCAAATGATAAAATAATTTTTAAAGAGAGTATTATAGATCTACCTCTCATCTATTACATGCATCTTTAAAAATTATTTTATTATTTTAAATACTAATAAAAAACTCGCTAGAAAAAACTTGTGAAAATAATAAACGGACACGTTTTTTTGGGATGGATGGAGTATAACATAAATTGAATATTTTTGAAATTTTGTATCTGGATGAATACGAGAGTTTAAAAAATATATTTAGAAAAATAAAAAGAAAATATTAAATTAAAGAAGAATATTTTGTATTTGAGCAGTAGAGTTTATGGGATAGTCGGACGGACCTGTGGCCAAACTCTCAAATATAGTTAAACCCCTCCATCTTCAATTCTTCATTAGATTCAAATCCGCTCCATTCATCTCCCCCCTTTTCTCTCTCTCTGTGAAGATTCTCTATATTTGTTATCCCCTGCCTCTAAAACCCCTCTCAAAGTTTTATTTTTTCCTTCAAATTTTGGTAGAATTTCCGTTGTTTTTCTTTTCAAGTTGAGCTGCGGAAAGAAGATGGAGGGAGGGTACAATCCGCGAACGGTTGAAGAAGTTTTTAGGGATTTTAAGGGTAGAAGAGCTGGATTAATCAAAGCCCTAACTACTGGTTTGTGTTAATCATTTTCTATTTTGAACTTCGCTTGTTTCAGTTTTTTTTTTTTGAAATTATTTTTGCTTCATTGTTAGCGTATCTACGCGTTTTCTCTTTTGTTCTGGGTTTTTGCTGATTCTTCCTTTGTTTATGTGGATTTTTTGTTTGCAGATGTTGAAGAATTTTACCAGCAGTGCGATCCTGGTGCGGATTTTTGTTTTTTTATTTGTTAATTGTTGTTTTTGCTGTTGATTTTTTTATGAATTCTTTTTGACTTTTTTAATTGCTGGTTACATCATTTATCCCAACCTGATTAAATTTCCTAAATTCTGAGCGACAAGAATGTCTTGTGAAATAAACTGATTTTTCATACCGTTGCTTTGGTTTATGATATATGAAGTTTAAAATTAATATTTTTTAAAATTTACTTTGGTCTATTAATTGCACCAGCTATATGGTTTCCTGAGTTTTTTTTACATCAAGTTTTCCGTTTCTAGGGATTGATTTGTATGGTACCTGCAAATGTGGTTTCGAGCTTGTTGATATAATGTGCATTGAATATGAGAGTGAATTGGTTAGCTCACTGGGGACCAGCACTCATGGAACCCTATTATTTGTTTCTCTGCAAATAGAATGTGTGAGGCTTATATTCTTTTATAGAGCTATAAATTTTATCTGTAGAGTGGGATGTGGATATGTAAATCTTAAGCATTTGATTATGGAATTAAAAGCAGTGTGTTTTCTTCTGATTTGTTTATAGGTGTTTAGTAATATGTTAAATTCTGCAATTTCAATCTGAGGTTTTTCATGTTCTGTTGGTTGTGTGACATATACATCTTTTGTACTATTGATGAGTGTTCTATACACGGGGAAATGTGTTGTTATGATCTTTTCGTATCCTTCCAAATTGTCGTGTGATCTGGATTAGTGCTTTTTAGCGAATTTTGTCGTGTCCTGTAATAAGATTGGAAGTCATTCTGTAGGATTCGGAACTCTTTATTCTATACCACACATCTATGTCTGGCATCTTTTGTCAACTTTGGTCAAATATTTGTATGGTAGAGATAAATTGTCTTCATGCAGTTAATATTTTGTTGTGCTTTGCTTTCCAGAGAAGGAGAATTTGTGCTTGTACGGTTTCCCTAGTGAGCAATGGGAGGTCAATTTGCCTGCTGAAGAAGTACCACCAGAACTCCCTGAGCCTGCTTTAGGAATCAACTTTGCTAGGGACGGGATGCAAGAAAAAGACTGGTTATCTCTAGTTGCTGTCCACAGTGATGCTTGGTTGCTTTCTGTTTCCTTCTACTTTGGTGCTCGCTTTGGATTTGATAAAGCTGACAGGTACTTACTAGCTCCCGTTTTGGCTAACCTTTTTAAGTTTTCTTACGAGGTCATAGTGACAATTGAAAAGTTCACTCTGAAAAAAAATTATATAGTAGGGTTTTCTAGGGGCTAAGGCAATCTTTCTATAGAAAAAACTTGATTATTCCTATTCTTTGTGCTTCAATGAGGACTTCGTCGGTAAGGACGACTGTACGTGATGTTATTATATTGATGGAACTGGATTGCAAATCCATCTCAACTATTGGAGAAAGCATTGTCATTTGAATATGATTGTGTCCATATCTTATTTATGGAATCCAATATCTTAACAATTGATGATTGATTCCTTATTCTTGGTGCAGGAAGAGGCTCTTCAACATGATCAATGATCTCCCTACTGTATTTGAAGTTGTGACTGGTGCTGCCAAAAAACAGCAAAAAGAGAAATCTTCAGTCTCCAACCATAGTAGCACCAAGTCGAAATCGAACTCCAAACTGGTAGGGACAAATTTCTCAAACAATCATTTGTTCTGCTTTTTGACATGTTCTCTTTACTTGCATAATATGGTCACTCAATCCACCTCTCAATATTGTCAACTTCGTGATGGTAATACTTTGCTCTTTTGGTAACAGCGAGCATCTGAAAATCAGGCACCAAAGTTTTCCAAGCCTCCGCCAAAAGAAGAAGAAGAAGAAGAGGGCTTGGACGAGGAGGAGGACGAGGATGAGCATGGGGAGACATTATGTGGCGCATGTGGTGATAACTATGCATCGGACGAATTCTGGATTTGCTGCGACATATGTGAGAAGTGGTTTCATGGCAAATGCGTCAAGATCACTCCTGCTAGAGCTGAGCACATCAAGCATTACAAATGTCCTTCGTGCAGCAACAAACGAGTCCGCACTTAATGTGAAAATTGTTAGGTTTCTGCTCTTTCCATAGACTGCTTGCTTCATTTGTCCGTTAGATCCTTTACTTGTATTAAGGGAGGGCTAACATGTGAATGTGAACTTCTGATGGGGGGATTTCTTTTTTTGGTATAGTATTATTATTATTATTATTATTATTTGTAGTGTCAGAGTTAGCCCCCTGACTTGATGGAACTATCTTTTTTAATCTTAAATTAGGGTTCTTGAAAAAACGCCCCCTGTTTCTTGAGTTGCATGATTGATTATCTCTGTGATGTCTTGTTAATTTATATGTTAAAATTGATTCTGAAACCGGAGTTTTCTGGTTTTGAACGGGATTAAGGAGGAGAGTTGCAGGTTGGAGGGAGTACATCTCTAGTTTTGTGCTCTAATTTTAAAATAAATTAGACAAAAAAGGCTTAGGGCCTGCTTGGTATTACTAGGGAATGAAAATGATAATGGGTATCATTGAGGAGACAATCACTAAGGGTTATTGATTGCATTGTTATTGCTTGGTTAGAATATCAACAATTGGATATCATGTGAGATGGATTAAGTGAGAGAGGATAATCAATTGCTTACTTCTATTTTCATTATTTGTGTATAAACTATTAAGCATTATTAATGGAAGTGATTCTCATTACTCAATTCCATTACCCCAACTAAGTGGAACTTTAATTGTTGATTGATGAAAAGTGATTGTAAAATTGAAGGTGGTCAAGTGGATAATCAAAATGAGTTGGATGATTACTTTATTTAGGAAAGGAATTGGTGTCATTGATTATCTTTTCTTCTCTTTAATCATCATAGTTATTCTATATTTCTTTTAATTAATTTTTTTTTAACCAAACGCTACCTGAATAATTAAGTGATGATTGAAAAGTCAAGATAAATTTTTGGCATGTGGATAAATTTTGAATACGAACAAATAAAGCAAGTGAGAATAAATTTTGTGAACGAAATAACCTGAGTAATTAAGTGATGATTGAAAAGTTAAGATAAAATTTTGGTATGTGAATAAATTTATAAGGCAAAGTTTCATATGAAATTGGTTTACCGTGCACCACTCATACTATTGCTTGTAGAAATTAATACTATAGTTGCTATAATTAGTTTTTACAGGCTATAGTATGAGTGGTGTATGGTAAATCAGTTTCACATAAAACCTTCTCAATTTATAATACGAACAAATAAAGTAAGTGAGAATAAATTCCTTGAACGAAATTAGAGGAGTATGTATTTTTTTTTGTTAGAATAAAAGAGTTAGTATGATGTGAAATTTGTTTATTTTTACACTTCAGTTATCACGACCATACCCTTTAGTGATATAAGTCACAATCTTCAGTTATCACGACTACACTTTCTGTTGTAATATAAGTCGTACCTTTTATTTTTATGAGTAATACTTTTTATAGAATAAAATCACACTCTTCAGTTATATAATTAATATCCTTTAATAATATAAGTCGCACTCCTAAACCAATTTCACCATAAAACTTATTCCTCCTATATTTTGTCCGAATAAAATTCTCAATAGTGCAGTAATTTTAATTTTTAACCCAGTTAATTAAACCCGGTTGCGGTTTACCCCCAAACCGAAAAGCCCCTTTATAATCTCATCCAAATCAGATACTCTTCTCTCTTCACCCACACAACAATGGCGGCGCCTCCTGTTTTCAGATCCTCCTTCCTCTCTTCCCAACCCCTTTCCCACAACCCCTCCACCATCCGCCCCACCCATTACGCCCCCATCTCCATCCGCGCCACCGCCACCCCCGACGCGGCTGCCGCCGCCGCAGCACACGGCCCAATCAAGCACCGCCGCCCCGCCGAAGAGAACATCCGCGAGGAGGCCCGCCGCCACACCTCATCCCACAATTTCTCTGCCAAGTACGTCCCCTTCAATGCCGAACCCTCGTCCGACGAATCCTACTCTCTCGACGAGATCGTCTACCGCAGCCGCTCCGGCGGCCTGCTCGACGTCCAGCACGACATGGATGCGCTGAAGAAGTTCGACGGCGAGTACTGGCGCTCGCTCTTCGATTCCCGCGTCGGCAAGACCACGTGGCCGTACGGGTCTGGGGTTTGGTCTAAAAAGGAGTGGGTGTTACCAGGAATTGACAGCGACGACATCGTCAGCGCATTTGAAGGTAATTCCAATTTATTCTGGGCTGAGCGTTTTGGCAAACAGTTTCTAGGCATGAGCGATTTGTGGGTGAAACACTGTGGAATTTCACACACGGGTAGTTTCAAGGATTTAGGGATGACTGTTTTGGTTAGTCAAGTTAACAGGCTGCGCAAAATGAACCGCCCTGTTGTCGGCGTGGGCTGCGCTTCCACCGGAGATACATCAGCAGCTCTCTCTGCTTACTGCGCGTCTGCCGGTATCCCATCGATCGTGTTTTTACCAGCGAATCGGATTTCATTGGCTCAATTGGTTCAACCTATTGCAAATGGGGCTTTTGTTCTGAGTATTGATACTGATTTCGACGGCTGTATGCAGTTGATTCGCGAAGTCACAGCTGAACTCCCAATCTACTTGGCCAATTCCTTGAACAGTTTGCGATTAGAGGGCCAGAAAACCGCAGCAATCGAAATCCTGCAGCAATTCGATTGGGAAGTCCCCGATTGGGTGATTGTCCCCGGTGGAAACCTCGGAAACATATACGCATTCTACAAAGGCTTCCACATGTGCAAGGAGCTGGGGCTCGTTGATCGAATTCCCAGGCTCGTGTGTGCTCAGGCCGCGAATGCCAATCCCCTGTACTTGCATTACAAATCAGGGTGGAAGGATTTCAAGTCCGTGAAAGCTGGAACAACTTTTGCTTCCGCAATTCAGATTGGTGACCCTGTTTCCATTGACAGGGCGGTTTATGCAATGAAGAAGTCCAATGGGATAGTC